>BQNB010012546.1:0-78938 GCA_026074375.1 Tanacetum coccineum
TTGGTTACTAAGCCAAAGACTCGGACAAGATATACAAACACTACAAACCTCTACATCAATCTCTTTATTTTTCTTTTCTTGTCTCTATGATAAACATAAACATAAGCAAATGGCAGCCCGTACATTTTTTTCCACTTTTTACATATATATATTTTTTTGAATTTTTTCTTTCTTTTTCATATATATGTATATTTTGTACACTTTTGCCCTGCTATTGCTTAAACATATAATACATCATGGGGGTTTATAGATACACCCCTACACTTAAACTTTTACATACTCAATAATTACAATCTAACTAATGACCCGAATTGAGGTGGATTAACATAACATGGAGCGTATTGAGCTCTATTGGGGGTAATAAGTTACTTCTTTTCCAATTCTTCATAAGATGAATACTACCATGAATCCCAATCATCCCAAAACATTATTTATAAGGATAAGGACTTAGCAACCATATACTCAATAATTAACTTTGGTTAAAATAATAATGTACTAAAAGTGAGTACATACAAAGTAGGCTAAGGCGGTTTGGGTGTAACAATTGGTTCGAGGGTGATAATGCTCGTCATTAATAGTCTGGCTTAACTAAAAAATTATGAGAACCGTGAAAAGGATAGGCTCAGAGGGTTGTACTATTGGTGTCTTGCACTAAAAATGAGTACGAAGCACGGGTGTGGGATAGTTACCTAGTCGATGTGACCATAATAACAATTACAGGTTTTAAACATGGGTTAATTAGTGCGTCTTATCTAGCAAATCCTAATACTTGCTATGCGGTCTCGGGATGCATCACAAAAACAAGTTCTAGAATTCAATACACTATCGGTACACTCATATAATTTAATATCGATACCAATGTTCTAGAAAAGGTGAAAAAGACCATACGTACACATCCGAAATGACGGAATAAACACATATGACTGCATCCGAACCTTAACTCGAGAAAGCTAAAGGTATAAATTATCTTGGGTATCAAAAATAGATACCAAAATTCTTAAAGATCTAAAGGCAAACCTCACATTTTTAGCGTGGAATTCTAAGGGTTTTTGTGCTAGTCATATAAATTCCTATCCATGAGACGCTATTAATACTTGGTTTTCGTCGATGTGTGTTATAAATTTTTTTTAATTTGGGTCAAAATTACCTTTTACGCTATGTTTCGATATATTACCCATCATTTTAAGGAACAAGCAAATGGCAATTGAAGGAATAGTTTCTAAGGCTTATTTTCCCACTATAGTTAAGTTGAACATTGTCCCTAATGTTCTATAGAAGTACCTGTAAAAATGAGTAAAGGGAAAAGAAAACAAGTAAAAGAAACTAGTACTCTCCTAGTTTGCTCAATAATAGAGAAGAAACATGTGATAACTAGATAACTGGTAAAAAAACGTCCTCCAAGAATCGTCCTACATGAAACTTTCTAAAAAACTATCCAAGCTTCTTCTCATCAAATATAACATGTAATCAAAGATAAAGACAACTACACCAAGCATAAAATCGACATGATAGATATAAATACAATGAGAGTTTAGTGTTTGACTCCATGAAAGCAGTAAAGATAGGATGAGAGTAATGGAACTATAATCATAGGTTTCTGCAGGTTTATAAAAGAATTACAAATTTTAAATGTTGTGCAAATTATTTTTCGAAAATACTTCAACATTTTTTAATTTTCCTGTAGCTGGGCTTACGACACCGTCAAGATAAATCCTGTTACCGTCTCCAGCCTCTGAGAGGATTTTCTTTTCGTTTTCTTTGAAAAACTTCCTGCACGCGATTATATAAGTTATTTCCTGTATGAATTACTGCATGAAACATGCGTTTAGTCAATAAAATCATATGACTCGAGACTGACGCGAATTAATCTAAAAATTTATTTAATATGTTTGAATTGGTTCTTAAAAACCAGATATTTTCCCCTACACTTATTTTGTTGCAAAATACCTTTGATTGAAATTAAGACGAGGTTAAAGATAAAACCAAGCATGATTACAAAAATGATGAATTTAAACATAAAAGAATAAATGAGAAGAATTAAAACACAAGACACTCTCTAGTATGCGATAAAAATAACATTAGGTTGCCTCACACAAGAAGCGCTTGTCTTATTTATGAGTCTTGTAGCTTTAGACTCGGAAGTCACGCTCTTTACATGACTTCTCCTTCGTCAGCAATTCCAGTCACATATTTAGGTCCAAGCTTATATACATTCTTTGTAGAACCTTAATATTTTGCTCATCACGTACTCCACCCCTCTTCTTTTGTCATCCTCGTTCCTAAGGTAGACTGACTTAGTGTGCTCTTTTTCTAGATCTGATAGTGAGTCGTACTGTTCTATCTTATGGGGCATCTTATAGGAAATCTCATCGGTCCTATTTGTGAACCTTATTACACCTTCGGGTGGGTGTGTGGAATGTTGGATATGTCAAACAAAAGGCCTACTAGTACTACTTGTGAAACCTAGGGTCTATGATATTGAAAACCTAATAACCTCATATCATGAAGTCTATGACGTAAGTGAAGTTTCCTATAAAAACGTGCATACCCTTAATCCTTCTTGTGAAATTATTCACTCCTCCATTTGTGTTTTCCCTAGGGTTAAGTTTTCTTATGATCCAATTATACAACATTCAGGTCATGACATTCAAGGGCGAGTTAAGATCAATGTAGGCCTTTTCAACATGTACATGTCTAATGTTTTACGGTACTTTAAGGTATGACGGACATCCCTCTATAATGATGGGGTTTCTCATAAATATCAAAGGGATTGGACCATACATTAGATACTTATGATATGCTAACTCACTCCTGGTCAGGAAATTTTTAAAATCTTATTATTATTTTTTTATAAAGAATTTTATACAAAAAATTTTATAATTTTTAAATTTGATTAAAAATTCTTTTTTTATCAAAAAAAAAAAAAAATTCAAAAAAGTTATATAAAACAAAAAAATAATTTATTTTAAAATAATTTTTTTACTTAAAAAAAATTAAATTAGATCAATTAAAAAAAAAAAAGATAAATAATAAATATAATAAATTTTATAGAAAAAAATTAAAACAAAAACAATAAAAACAAAATTAATTTTTTTAAAATTCAAATTAAAAATAATAATAATACTAAAAATTGAAAATTTAAATTTAATTTTTAATTTTATAATAAAAATTAAATTTTTTTTTTTTATAAAAAAAATAAGAAAAAAATAAACTTTTAAAAATAATTAAATTAATTTTGAATTTTTTTTTTTTTTTTTTTTTTTTTTTTTTTTTTTTTTAAAAAACATAAAAAAAAAAATAACAAAATAAAAATTAAAAAAATTAAATTAAAATTTTTTTTAAAAAAAAATTAATTAAAAAACAAAATAAATACAAATTAAATATATATTTTTAAATTTTAATATGAATTAAAAAAAAATTTAAATTAAAATAAAATTTTAAATTTAATTAAAATTAAAAAAATTTATAATTAAATTAAATTTAATAAATACAAAAAATTTAAATATTTAAAAAAAAAATAATATATAAATTTTTTTTAAAAAAAAAAAAAATAATGTCTAAATAAAACAAAAAAAATTCTTTTTACAATATAAATTTAGAATATTATAAAAAATTTTTTTAAAAAAAGATTTTTTTTTTCTTTTTTTATAAATAAGAAATAATTAATTAATTTAAAAATGAATTTTTAAAAAATTAAGAAAATAAAAAAAATTAATAAATTTCAAAAAAAATTTTTATTTATCTAAAACTTTAAAAATTATCGTTTCAAAATACTCCACCTATGATCCTTCTACTCCTGCGTTTTCACCCACTTCGGGTTCCTCTATGTGCGAATCATCATCCTGCTTAATTATTTCAATAAATATTACGTCACCGTCATCCCTTTTTATGCAAACAAATTCTGTGTCGGATGACTGGGGGACCAAGCCGAGCGATTCGAAGAATGAATTGAGTTTACGAACTTTTTCAGTGATGAATGAAACTGATGGATCAAGTGGTGAGGAAGGGTTTGTGTTTATGTTTTCCGAGTCGTCCTTCTCTTCTTGCTCCTCTTCTCTTGGCTTGTCATTACGAGGGTTACTTTGATGGATTGTGATGGTGTTGATCGAACAGTGGATTTGGGTTGAGCATTGGGGGTCTTCTATGTGACAAAAACGAGCAGACAAAACTAGAGAGGTAGAGTTTACATTCAGTTTAGGGTTCTTAACTGTATCACTAGGGAGTGCTCCAGCCATTCGATTGGTGATGGCCTTCAATACTGTGTCAATTTTGTTGGTCATCTCGCTTTGTTGTTGTTTGAAATCAGCTTCAAACTTGGACAATCTAGCGTCTTGAGATGACATGAAGTTGGACATCAATCCTTCAAGATTTGATTGACTGTTAAATCTTTGAGGATTGTTGTTGAAGGAATGGTTCAGATCGAACCGTTAGGTTGGAACCGGTTGGGTGGGTTTGAAAAATTATTTTGGGAATTTTGGGGTTGTCTCCCTAATAAGGTTTGGCGTTGTGACTTTAGCCATGACGGATTGTAGGTGTCACCAAGATTGTTTTGCTCGGGTTTGAAAGTGTACCACTTACCTCCCGCTTCGTCGATACGCGAGGATGCATATTCAATAAAAGCTTGCTCAGGATCTTCTATGCAGTACTGAGTGTCGTGGGGACCACTAAAGATCTCACATGAAGAAGTGATCTTGCTCACTTAAGTAGGTTGCATAGGAGCAATGTGAGCTTCCATCAAGCATTAGACTTGATTTTCAAGCTTGATGAGGCGGCGGTCGGATGTACTCGTGACATATTGAGGCAAAGAAATTGCCTTAACTAGCTTAGCGAAATCCCTTAGGTCGTTCCAACTTTCGTTATCATAGAGGGCGAGGTCCTCTAATAATGCCTAGGATTCTTTGGTGTTTCTATCACGAAGCTTACCACCGGATGATTGGTCAATGGTTCGTCTTGTGGCGGGAGTGACATGGTCATAAAATATTTGGACTTGGAGCCAAAAGTCGATGTCATGATGAGGGACTTTTTGGAGTAAGTCCTGGAAACGAGTCCATGTTTCTGAGAGAGATTCTCTTTGATGTTGTTGGAACATCAGGATATCGTTGCGGAGTTTTGTGGTCCTTCCTGGTAGAAATAATTGAGCAAGGAAACGAGTAGTAAGATCCTCCCATGTTGAGATGGATCATGTAGGAAGACATTCAAGCCAATTTCTAGCTTAATCGCGAAGGGAAAATTGAAATAAACACAGGCGCGTTATTTCCCTATTTGCACCGTCAAGGTCAAGTGAGTCCACAAGTTTTAAGAAATCCTTGAGGTGTTGGTTTGGATCCTCGGACCAAAACCCATGGAATGAGCATCCATTTTGCACCAACCGGATGGTGTCGGATCGAAGAGGTGCCATATTGTTCCCTTCAGGGAGCTCAATGGTGTTCCTATAGCTCTTGTGGATAGGATTCGTGTCTTCCATGGTGGTTGACGAGAATGATTTATGAAACAAATAACACAAAGAAAAGATAGACTACGAGAAATCTAATATACTAAAATAAAATATCACTAGAAGGATTCGAGCGAGTAGAACTAAGCTAAAATAAGTTTGAAACCTAACTATTCCCCCCTATTTTGGCAGAGGCGGAGCCAAACTTAATGTGCGGTTGTCATAAAAGACTTCTACACGAAGTTTTACAACTCCCTAGGCAGTGTACCTAATCGTTGTAGTGTAGTATAGGCAAGACTCCTAGGGTTGTTATCGTTCTCTAGGGGAATAGGTTGGGAAGGTCGAAAACAGGTTGGCTGAGATCTAAGGGCATTGAAAGGAGATTCTTTTTGTATTTTTATATTTTTTAGAAAGCGGATAAAATCAATAGTTTGAGAGGTTGGTTGATTAACTAATTAATTAAACTAAATATAATCTATACTACTGGTGATAACTTTATGATAAGATAGTGTATTTACTTAATCATGCATTACTCATTAGATTGCTTCTCCTAATCCTGTTGCCTTGTCACACTCGTGATGATCTGTGTAAGTATTTCCTAAGTCATGAACGAATTACACGAACCCGCCGTCTATTTAATATTCCATTAAGGCAACGCACAAGTAAGGTAGTATGAAGACTATTACAAGGCCCCTAAGAGTATATTAAATGCAATTGAAATATCTTAAGAGGGATCAACCATATTAGGGGTAAGGTAGTATGAAGATTGTTACCGATGGTATCCTTTCTACACTTCTCGCGTTTCCCTAGACGTCTATGCCAATTTAATATCTTATGGCTAGTTTTCTAAAGCCTAACGCGCACATTCATCACATAGATTAGCACACAGAAGAGGATCTACAATCCAAGACTTTCATGCAATCATAAGTAACTACAGAGGAGATTTTTAGCTTAACTTGTTTAAAGATAGGCATGAAGAACATAGATCAAATGAAACAACACATAGACTTATTGAATGATTAAAGATAAACAATCTTACTTGATTAAAACATTGATTAAGGTCAGTTACAATAGCTTTTTTAAGCCCTAAAGACGGCCTAAAAGCTGAGAAAATACTTAGGGTTCGGCTCCCAAAAGTTATACAACGTTACACACTTAAAACCCTAAATTTGGTTTTGTATATATAAAGAAATCGCCGCGATGGCGTCCAGTTATAGTCGCGACGCCGTCACAAAGTAGAATCTTCTAGATCTGATTTAAGTCAGTTACGTCCTGACGCTGTCATCAATTCTCTAATGTCGTCACTAGAAAGATCACGGCGGCGTCGCTTTATGCTTGCGACGCCCCACACTCTATGAGCATGATTCTTCAAGAGATTTTGTGTAGGTCTGGTCTTGTTTGTTTCTTCTCCAAATGAGCCCATGTCACGTGTATTTCCTCCAAATGTCATCCAAGTGCTAAAAACCTGAAAACAAACGATTAAGCACATAATATGGGCATATTTGCATGATTTAAGGGGTTATATGACCCTGAAATAGTTTATAAAATGACAACTCATCAAAGATTTTAAAATTTTCATAAAGAGTAAGATTCAAATAAAAGATTTGGAAAAGTTGAAGTATTTTTAGGGAATTGAGGTTATTGAAACTGATAAAGGGTTGTGCTTGAGTCAGAGAAAGAATTGTTTAGATTTGTTATTTGATTTTGGTTTACTTGCATGTAAATCTTTTGCTATTCCTCTTGAACAAAACTTGAGTATTTTTAATGAACCTACTGAAAAGGATCATGTGCTTGATAAAATTATAGAGTATCAAAAACTTATTGGGAAACTTATTTACTTAACTCATACTAGGCCTGATATATCTTATGTTGTGCATTGGCCTCTCAAATCTCATCTTAATATTGCTCTTAAGGTCTTTAAATACTTGAAAGGTTCACTTGGAAAAGGTGTTCATATTATCAGGTGTCCTAGAGTTTCTCTTAAAACTTTTGTGGATGCTGACTAGGCCAAATGTATTGTTACAAGGAAATCTTTCACTGATTTTTGTTTATTTCTAAATGGTTCATTAGTTTCTTGGAAGATCAAAAAACAAAATACCCTTTTTAAGTCTACAATTGAAGCTGAATATAAGGCAATGACTTCAGCTACTTCATAAACTATTTGGGTCTTAAAAGTTTTAGAAGACTTAAACTGGGGAATTTTTTTACCAGTAAACCTTTTTTGTAATAGTCAAGTTGCAATTAAGATTGCAACTAATCCTGTGTTTCATGAAAGAAATAAGTATCTTGAGATTGATTTACATTTTGTAAGAGAAAACGTTTTAACTAGTGTTATTAAAACTCAGAAAATAAGCTCTGCTGAACAAACAACTGATATTTTTACAAAGGATTTAGACATACTGCAACATAAAAAACGTGTTTCTAAACTAGGTTTAGTTGATTGTTTCCAGGTTGAGATTAAAGGGAGATGTTGAAATAATAATCTCAACTTGGAAATACTTGAGGGACTAATATTGTATTTCTCTCTTTCTTTTTTTCTCAGCTTATGATAGTTTGGTTGTGTTTGAATGCTGATGGATTCCTAAGGGGCTAAAGGTGTCAAGTTGGAAAGTCTCAGCGGCTATATAAGCTTAGCTTATTAGAGTTTAGGGTTTACAACTCCTAAACTCTTTCTCTATCTACTCTCATACGATCAAACCCTATTCTCTCTCTAAAAGTTGTATTTGATTCTTGTTGTTCAGATTCAATTATGTTTGTCATAGAACTATATTCAAGTTACAATATAAAACCATACCTGAATAGCAGTGGTGGTTTGAGATTGTTCTTTGTAGTTGATTGATCAGTTTTGATTTTCTGGTTGTATTGTTCTTGATTTGAGAATCAAGAACTTTGGGTTCGATTTTAGTAAACTTTTTTACAAACGGTAATTCGTTAAACGACAAAAAATATACCATCCTTGCGATAATTTTTATTCTTTCAGTAGGCAGCCACTTTGATATACTTTCAATGAATTTTTTTTCTTTTTGCTTTTTAAGGGATATTAAATTATAGACAGTACAAAAGCATATGTGAGTTGTGATGCGAGTTTTAATGTTCGAATAAAAAATCACATGTGATTTTCATATTGCAAATTACAAGTGATTTTATAAATCACGTGTTACTTTACAAATCACATGTGAATCTTCATGGCGTAAATTTCAACAAAAAAACTTGAGAAGAATGTTCGTCAAAAGTATATAGAAGTGCACCTTTAATAAAAGATGATTTTACGATCGACGTGATGGTGTAATTAGTTTCACTTAACGATTAATGGTTTATGACATATTTATTTTTTAGAAAATTGGATGTAATGTATTTTTCCATCTTGATCGAAAAATGAGTGTGTATGATTGTCCTATTTAATCTTTGATTTTTTATTTTTATTAAACAACATTAATTGAAAAGATTTGCAAAGAATCTAAAAAAGTAGTTTCGTCCAGAACGACTTGGAAAGATCTACAAAGAATTTGAAAAAGCAGTTCAGTCTGGCATATATACAATTTAATCAACAATTTAACTATAGGTGTAGCTATGTAATTTTAATTGTATTTAAAGAAAGACCGTCTTGAATATATACGCAAAGAATATAAACGATCGGATAAGTCGGCCATGGTTGCAAACTTAGTTAGCTGGCCTGCCAAGACGCGACAAAAACGCCGTGGTTTGATTTTGTGTATAAAACACAAATGCCTATAACAATAAAGAAAGTCATGTCTCCGGCGTAAGTAAAAATCGTATTTGTTTATTAAATATCATAAAAAGCCGATAATTTTGCATGAATATGTTTGAGCATTCTATATTGTTTGAATATAAACTTAGGTTATTAGTTATTAACAACAACCGTTAGTTGTGTTAGAAATACCCTAAATGTTGGAAATCTAGTGTAATTGTGGGATGTCATACTTGAAAATGGGTTTGGAGGTACAAAGTGTACACCCATCAAGTCACTGATCCTCTCTGACTCGTTTAGTGGTTAGCTCGTCAAAAGGGTGATTCCTTCAGGGAGTTATCTCATCAATAAGCTTTACTCATCAGCAAGTAAACTCATCAGCGAGTGGTATTGCATCAGCGACTGATCTCATCAGCAGATACGCTCTTCAGTGAGCATCTTGATAAGTATTTATGCTGATGAATACTTGACTCTGCTGGAAATTATTTTGTAACCGCCTTGACCTATTAATAGGGTGTTTCAAGTTTGAATTAATAACCATGATTATGGTCATGTAACCACTATGTAATCATGGAGGAGGTTATGAGATTAATCGGCCAATTAATGCTCATAACTCCTTTTAACCAGGAGTTAAAACTCTTTTGATTAAGAGTTTCATCTCCATTAATAAAGAATAACACTTGCATGAACTGTCTATACTAGTACCTGCAACATCACCAAACCCTGCCTCTCCATCCAATTCAATTTCCTCAAATGATAGTTGCCTCATCACTTCTTCCATAACGTGACTAGCAGTTGCTTGTTGTGAGACAAAACTTAGGTTTATGTCACTAAACTATGACTATATTGTTAGAACAACATGATCTTGTATGTCAACTCCTTGTACACCACTCAACTGTGTATACATGATGACAAACTCATCAGTAGGAGGGGTTAACATACCATGAGGCATACAACTAGGTGTATCAAACTCACAAACAAAATCCTTACAAGATTTACTAGAATCATGTTGAGGCAAAGACCTAGGTGTAACAAAGTCACAAACAGATTCCTTAGTTGGTGCACTAGAATCATGCCATGTCAACAACAACAATTTTTCAGATTTATGTTCTGTGGAAAACAATAATTTTTTAGATACATCTTCTCCTGCAATCTCTTTGACCAGATCTGCATTTGCTTCCAATTTAGCCCGAATTGTGTCCCAATCTTCTTCTGTGTAAAACTGAGCAGCCTCTTGCACTTGAGCCCTTCTTTTCTTTTGAGCTTCAGACAACTCTAACTCCTCTTGTAATCTTTTTGCAGCCAATTCATCCTGTCTTTTTAGTTCTTCTCTTTCTTGAATATTATTTGAAGAAGGAGAAGGAGTATAAGTACTGTGGGCACCAGTATGACCAGACTTAACCTTGTTAGTGCTGCTCTTGCTAGGAGAAGGTTACTCTTTCATCAAGAAAAAGTGTTTTGTGTGTGGTAGCCTAAGTCATTTAATCATAGATTATGACTTTTATGAAGAAAAAAATGGCAAGAGAGGCTGAGCTTAAGAAACAAAGGGTTTTTAATACTGGTAACAGGGTGGCCAAACCAGTATGGAACAATGTAAATAGGGTTAATCATGCTAATCACTTTGTACCTAGACCAGTACAACTTATTGCTGTTAGGCAAAATGTTAATTCTGTTAGACCTAATGTTAATACTGGTAGGGCAAAGGTTAATTCTGTTAGGCAAAATGTTAATTCTGTCAGGTCTTAATGTTATTACTGGTAGGAATTTTAATATAAATATATTATAAACTAAACAACCAATAAATACCAGTAACTCAAACAGTTTTAGTCCTGTAAGACCCCAGGTGAATAAGTTTAATCAAAGAAGTAATTTTTCAAAATCACATTCACCTGTGAGAAGACCCATTGTTAGAAATACAACAAAAATGTCTTATACTCATGCTATAAAGGGAAATTGAGGCACTGCTGTTAAGACCTCAGCAGGTTATAATTGGAGGAAAACTAGACCAAACTCCAATTGTAATAGTGGATCTAATTTTATTCCAATGTAATTGCTAAAGGACACAAGGTAGACCCAAGTGAAAAGGCCTGGTTCCCTAGAGGAAACTAATTTCTCTTTTTTCATGTGCAGGATCATCCACTCAAGAACATGGAGGACAGAGGTATATTTGATAGTGGATGCTCAGGGCACATGACTGGTAACAAGGATCACCTGGATGATTTTGAAGAATGCAAAGGGGGATCTGTTACCTTTGGAGGTAGCAAAGGCTACATAACTGGTAAAGGCAGAATAAGAGTTGGTAATTTAGATTTTGATAGTGTGTCTTTTGTAAAAGAATTAGGCATTTTATCTGTTTTTTTTCTTTCCCATAAAATATCACCAATATGTGATAGGCAGCTCAAGGTTCTTTTTACTGAAACTGAATGTCTTCTTGTGTCGCCTAGACTTTTAAGATGCCCTGATGAAATTCAGTTACTTCTAAAGGTTCCCTAGGAACATAATATCTACAGTTTTGATATGATGACACCAGCTTCACAATGATTTATGCTTGTTGATTCCAAAAGCCACATTGATGAATTAAAAATTATGGCACAGGAGGTTAGGTCATTTAAATTTTAAAAAACTTAAACAAACTAGTAAAGGGAAACCTTGTAAAGAGATGCTTGGATACAGAAGGGTACTGTTGACAAAGACTTATTTTTAGTTTGAAGGACAGAAGGAAAGATGGATATCATGCTAGTTCAAAGTGTATGTAGAGGATTCCAATTTTTGGCTCTACTAGAAAGGTCTTGGTGTTATGGAATTTGAGGCATTGATGAAAGGCCATATTTCAAAGAGTTATATGGGGTTGACTTAGATTCTTCATTGGATTGCAAGTCAAGCAAATGACTGATGGATTTTATTTTCAAGATAAGTATGTTGCAGACAAGCTGAAAAGTTTGACCTTGCATGTGTATAAAACTGCAATATCCCCAAGGAGACCAAGATGGCATTGACAAAAGATGAGGAAGCTGATGAAGTAGATGTACACTTATACAGATCCATGATAGGTTCTCTCATGTATTTAACTGCCTCTAGGCCTGATATAATGTTTGCAGTATGTGCTTGTTCTCGTTTTCAGGTTACTCCCAAGACTTCACACCTTAATGCTGTGAAGAGAATCTTTAAGTACCTTAAGGGCAAACCCAATTTGGGCTTATGGTATCCTAGAGAATCACCTTTTGACCTAGAAGCCTACTCAGATAGTGACTATGCTGGGGCAAACCTTGACAGGAAATCCACAACTGGTGGTTGTCAATTTCTTGGAAGCAGATTAATTTCATGGCAATACACGAAACAAACTATCAATTGGTACCTCTAACAGAAGCTGACTATGTAGCTTGCAGTTGTTGTGGACATAGTGTTGTGGATTCAAAATCAAATGCATGGTCTATGGTTTTCTATTTCATAATATACCAATAATCCACATTGATATTGAAAGCACCATCATGCTTATGAAAGAATCTGTGTATCACGCCAGACATGCAGCGACATAGAGATCAGGACAACCAACTTATACGAGATTCTTTGAGATAGAAGTCATTAGGGTAGATGAAAATTTCACACAGATCTTCAATTATAGAATGCAGCTATTGACCATAGGCTTTTGATGGACCAAGGTTTATTTCTTAGTGGTTAATATTGGTATGATAAATCCATAGCTACATTTAAGGGGAGGATTAAATGTATAGTTTGTAATTTAGATAGGTTATATTAATTCTAGTAGTTATTAGAATACAAAAGACTAGTAGCATAGTGTTTTCGAATAGTTTTGTAGTATGTTTTGTGTGTGGCTTAATGTTTTCAGGTTATACTTGGATTGCACGAAGGATTGGAGCATGGATTAAAGTAGAACTGAAGTTGTGCAAGAGTTAATTCTGGTATTGTCATAATTAATTCTGGTAGTTTACTACTTAATCCTGGTAAGCTTATTGTTAGTTCTGACAATATGAGGTTAATACTGGTTGACCAGACTTAAGTCTGGTAGGCCAATATTAATACTGGTAACTAGTCGTTAGTACTGTTTGGTCTAACAACTTTGACTTTTCGTTAAATATGACCGTTAGGGCAAATTGAGGGGTATATTTATGTGGATTAATGATACCATTGATATAATTACTGTTTTAACTCCACACTATATTAAGTTTTCTTTCATTAAAAAGAGACTATTATTCTCTGGGTAGTTACCATTTGAATTAATTTTTTTCGCATATAAAGTCAATTAACAGATACAATCAGTACTAAGAGTCAAACCCAGTTTGACATAACCAACAATCACAAGCTCTTTACTACAATTTTAAAGAATGGCTTCCATGAAATACTGCGACAAGCATAACCAAGTATGATTCTTAAAGAAACCTGAAGAAAGTACAAGGTTTGCAGAGATAGTAGGTTTTTTTAAGAGGATCGATATAGGTATCCTTGACACAACAATCCCACTATCCATGGACTCCATAGTCAAAACAGGTGTTTGGCAACTGAACTGCCTCACAATCTTGCTGATGGGACTCTAGAACTAAGAGCAACCATAGATACTCTTGAGTATACAATCACTGAGGCATCTGTTCGAAGTAAGCTTCAATTAGCAGATGCTTCAAGGATTTCCATGTTGCCAAATACAGAGATTTTTGAAGGGATGGGTAATATGGGGTATCCAGCTGATGGTACTTTTACATTTTGGAAAAGTCATTTTACACCCCAATAGAGATTTTTAGTCCATCATATTTTACATTGTATGAGTCCTAAAAGTGGTGGATGGGATCAATTTGGTAGCAATCTTGCGACTGCTTTGATTTGTCTTTCTACTGGCATGATTTATAACTTTTCAAAATTAATCTTTGATGGCATGGTGGCAAACTTGAAAAGTAAAACTAAGTTTTTGATGTACCCTCGATTTCTACAAATGATTTTGGAAATACAAACTGAGAGTAAACACCCTTTGTTTTGGCTATTGTATTGACCAATAAAAGATTTTTTGGGAACAGAATATAGGGGTTTTTGAGGGGTACCTAGACCTTTTGCCTGCAATGTTGCCCGTTGTTGCTGTGGTTCTAGTGCAGGACAAGCAGAATCAAGCAGTGTAAACCAATCATCAGTCTGAAAAATATTACCTCTTTCATCTCACCCACTGTGAGATATGCAACCACTGTGTTCTGATCCTACACTTGTTGCGGAACAAATAGAATCTCACCCTTCATCACTTACACCAGACCTGTAACGGTGTACCCTATGTTGTGCAACACCTTTGAGCAACTATCACCTATAACACAACCACTTTCACCTAGATAGGAAACTAAAGTTCCACAATTACAAGATCCTACTCACCCTTATGTGGCAGAAGAAAGAACTATGACAGTAGATGACCTACTTCAATTGGTTCCCAAGTTGATCACAAAGGTTGATACTTTGGAGACAGAACTAATGCAGGACTAAGTTGACCATGGGAAAAGCACTTGTGAAATTGGTGAAAAAGGTAAAGAATATGGAAGATGTTCTCAAAAGGAGACATGTGGTTCTACCTGATTCAGAGGATGAGGATGCTAAAATTTCTTCCAAACAGGGGAGGAAATGTTCAAGAGGATGTTTGGATGATATGGTTAGGAATATGATGTAGGGATAAATCAGAGGTTTTTAAGACTCCTAACACAAGGCAAAACTTCAGGGGAGGAAGATATTCAGGTCCCTACACCTTGGGAAGCAGCTAAAACTCTGTCAATGGTTGCTTCTCAGAGGTCAAAGTCAGTTGATAAGGGTAAAAGATACAAGAGGAGAAAAGAGTCCAAGGGAAAAGACATTGATATTGGCTTTGAAGATATTAGTACTCGCTTTGAAGATATTAGTACTAGCTTTGAATATATTAGTACTGGCTTTGAAGAAGTTAATATTGGTAGCCTAGGAGTTAGTACTGGTAGTAGACCAGTTAGTTCTGCTAGAGGCCAAAGGGAAGGAAAAGCTCCAATGATTGTTGAAGCGGACCAAGCATCTCCCAAAAGAATAAAGATCAAATTCAACAAGAAGAAGTTAGTCTTGCAGAAGCCATAAGAGTGACAAAACTCTAGAGGAAGAAGAAATAGCCAAACAAGTTCCTTTGGATGCTTAATTGGCTAAAATGATTGGCAAGAGAGTAAGAAGAGTTAACTGAGCAACAAAAGAAAAGAAAAGCTCAAGTTCAATTTGAAGCTCAATTTTATACTAAAGAAGACTAAGATGCTATTAGAGCCAAGTTAGAAGCAAATGCTGAGTTGACAAAAGATGTGTTGGGAAAGGATTTGTTTGAACAAGATTTTGCAAAAAGAATGGTAAATTTGGTGAATCAAAGAAAGAAACATTTTGCAGAAGAAAGGGCTAAGGCAAAGGGAAATAACCTATGACTAGTCACAGTGAGAATTAAATGTCAACTATCTGAACCAACCACGACACTCCAACCAAGTTTTCCCATTCATATTGAAAGAATAAAGGAACTTGGAAATGCTCTACTCAGTTCGAAGGAAGTTTTAAAAGTTTGACGAGATTAAAGAAGAGTTGAGAAGTTAGCTTAACCAGATTGATACTTTTGTTCCTATAAATATTGAAAGTAAAAGCACAGTTGAAAAGATATAGAGGATGAGCTTCAGACAGAAATTTTAATAAATAAAGGAATGATGATAAAGATGTTTCAGTTACAGAAGAAAAGTGGTAAAGTGAAAGAAGAAGAGCTGTAAAAAGAGTAGAAAAAGAAAGAATGCAAAAGGCTAGGGAAGGTATAGTATTGCAAGAGTCACACAAGGAGATTCAGAGATGTAAAGAGAAATTCAGTAGAAGCTTGAATCCTCTCCTTTGGATACAAATCTAATATTGTGGCAAATTGGAAGTTATTTCAACAAGGTGAAAGAAGCATTTATCAGAGCTTAAGAGCAAAATAAAGCTGATACAATTATATGAGCTTTGGTGCTTATGCTTAAAGATTCATAAGAGAGGATCTTTATTGAGCTGGGTATCAGTAGGGGGTTCGAATGGTGGGATCTGCCGGGATTTCTTTTTGATTTTTTTTTGTTTTTTTTGTGGTTTTTTGGGTATGGTAGAAATATGGAACAAATAGGCCTTGGTGAAGATGCTTATGACAGAGTACTTATAGAGTGATCTCAGCTGGACTATGTTTGATTACCCTTCAATGGATGTATTGCTTAGTTAGAGCTTACCTCTACAGGCTCAAAAGTGATTTGTTGGTGATTTTATGACAAGTTTGAGTACAGTGTCTACCTTAGAGGATGCAATTATTTATATGTTAGCAGATAGGTCGTATCCTCTTGTCAAAAGATGCATGCAATGATGCTTGGAAATGAAGCTTCTGGATGGAAAAATGAATGAAGTTTGTTATAAACTTTTGAAGATGATTAAGAAGCAAGCTGGTGTTAAAAAGTGATGAAGTTATCAGTAGCTGTGGAACATATGTTGGAAACTGTGGCATATATGGAAGAGAGAACGGGTTTGATGTTGGCAACCACCACACAACAAATGGTCATCAGTTTTCACCATGTTAAATAGGCATAAAGGACTGGCTAGTCCAAAGCAAACCAACTTTGGTAAAGGACTTTCAAATTTTCCGTTGTGGTTGAAGTTTTACCAAAAAACTGTATGGTAAATTACTCACCATGTTTTTTAAAACAATGAGTTAGCTACTCCAGAGCAACCGGCTACTGGTAACTAAAGAGTATTCAAATCCGTTGATAGCTGATGATTTGATAAAAATCATATGGTAATTCAACTCACCATGTTTCACGTACTAAGAGTTGAAATGGTTATCAATGTACCATGGTTTATGAACCAAACATTGGCTACTCCAGGGTTAATGGCTAACTGGTAAAGAGACATCAAATCCATTTAAATTTTCAATGATTCACCTATCTCAGGAGTTAACACACCTGGAAGTGATGAGAATAGACTGGAACTTTATGATCCTGTTGTACATATAGTCAATGTTTGCTTTTCTTATGTTGCTGAAGAGATAGTTCATGTAGCTGTGAAGTGTTTGGTCATGATTATTTACAAGTTAAGATGCTGCAATTATCAAGAAGGTGGATGCTTTAAAGAGTTGCTTGATTGAAATCAAGAAAGTGCCCATCAAGAACAGTCATCATGTTATAGTTCAAGAATAATTCCAAAACATAATGACTCATAACATCCTCAGAAGTCATTAATGATGAAGATTATTCAGGAAATTTTAAGTTCACAAGTGAAGATCAGTTAGGGGGGATTGTTAGGAATTATTGTAAACAGACTTAAGTCTGGTAGACATAGTTAAGTCTGCCAGTACTAAGTTAGTTTGGCTGAGAGTACTATAGTTAGTTTACTAGCTTCTCTTGTCTAGTTTAAGTCATGTATGTAACGTAATAGTTATAATAGTTATCTTAGAGATTATCTTAGGAAAGGATTATGCCTTTATCCTTTTACGAGTTTGTAAAGCCCATTTGGGCTTCCATGGTGTATAATAGGAACCCTACGGCCTTTGGGTTTGAGATATAGAAACCCTGATAAAATTAGTAGAAAATAGCAAAGTTTTACAAATGGCTAAACAGATCCAAGACGTTGGGACCAAACGGAATGATTGTCGATCAAGGTGTTATTTGATGCTTAGGCCGCTGTGATGTGAAGGAAACCGATTGGCGGAGACAGCCATAATTTGGGAACAGGTGGTAGAAGGATAGAACGAGTTGCTACGAGCGTGCACTTACCTATACTTCCTTGAAGTGCCAACCTCTATTTTTTCAAAGGCACAGAAGGAGTTGTCGAATTGATTCAATGGTTTGAGAAAATAGAAACTATGTTCAACATACCCCAACTGCTTTGTGGAAAACCAAATCAAGTTTTCCACTTGTACTCTTCTTGCAGGTGCTCTAACGTGGTGAAACTCCTATGTTAGGACTGTTGGTCATGATGTTGCGTATGCAATGACTTGGACAGACCTAAAAAATAAGTTGACTGACAAGTACTGCCTGAGGGGCGAGGTTAAGAAGCTCGAGGCTGAGTTGTGGAATTTGAAGGTGAAAAGATAGGTTACAACTAACTTTTTTAGGAACTAGCATTGCTAACTCACTTTGTTAGAATGTTTCTGAAGAATCGGAACAAGTGTAAGAGATATGTCAGTGGTTTGCCCAACATGATCCACGGAAGTGTAGTAGCATCAAAGCCTAAGACAATGCAAGAGGCGATTGAAATAGCAACTGAACTGATGGATAAGAAAATCCATACTTTTGCTGAACGTCAGACAGAGAACAAAAGAAAGCAAGATGATAACCAACAACAACAACAACAACAAAACAAGAGGCAGAACACTGGCGGGGCCTACCAGGTAGGGTCTGCGGTGAGATGAAACCTTTACGGGAGATCAAACCCTCTATGCTCAAAAGACAAACTATTCCATGTCGGTCCGTTGTGCTCCAAAAATGCCACAAGTGCAAACGGTTAGCCATCTGGCTCGTGTGATGTAGGAGTCGAAGTACTGCCATATGCCAAACATGCTATCAACCAACAAGGGCACTGTAGGCAGGTCAGAAACCTGTTGCTATGAAGTAGAGACATGGACATTTCAAGAGAGATTGTCCAAAGCTGAAAAACAACAACCGTGGTAACCAAGGTGGAAATGGCAATGCTCTAGCGAAAGTGTATGTGGTAGGCCGTGGCAGGTAAACCCAGATCAACATGTCATTACGGGTATGTTCTTCTTTAAACAATCCGCTTTGCTTCTGTCTTATTTGATACTGGTGCTGATAGAAGCTTTGTGTCTACTGTATTTTTGCTCCTTAAATTGATATAAGCCATCTACCTTAGGATCTTTATTATGATGTTGACTAGCTGACGAAGAGAAAAAAATTGGGTTAAACCTATATTCGGGGTTTACATTACTTTATTAAATCACCCATCTCAACATAGACTTAATGCCCATAGAACTTGTAGTCTCGACGTCATATCGGTATGATTGGTTGCAAAGTACCAAGCCATCATTTGTTTTGCAGAGAAAATCGTTGTATTCCTGGGGAAACGAAATGTTAAGTTGTTATTCGTAGTGACAAAAGAAATTGGGGAAATGAGACTCGTTTGAACATCATCTCGTGCACTAAAACACAGAAGTACATGCCAAAAGGATGTCCTATCTTTTTAGCACATGTTACTACAAAGGAGACTGAAGACAAGTCAGAGAAGAAGCGACTTGAGGACGTACTGATCGTTCGAAATTTTCTTAAAGTATTTTTCCCGAGGACTTTATGGGTCTCCCTCCGACTAGACATGTGGAATTCCAAATCGATTTTATACTTGTGTGCACTGTTGTAGCACGGGCACCTTATCGGTTGGCCCTATCCAAGATGAAAGAATTGTCGGACCAACCCCAAGAACTTTCTGAAAAGGGCTTCATAAGACCCAGTTCCTCATCTTGGGGAGCTCTGGTCTTTTTGTCAAAAACAAGGATAGATCGTTTCGAATGTGCATTGACTACCGAGAGCTGAATAAGCTAAAGGTGAAGAATCGTTATCCACTCCCAAGGATTGACGATTTATTTGATCAACTACAAGGATCTAGTGTTTATTCTAAGATAGACTTGCAATCAGGTTATCAACCAGCCTGCGAGAGTCACGGGAAAAGAAAGGATATTCTGTATGACGGCAATTCAGGAACTCGATTGGTCATTATGATTTCCAAGTTAATACCATTTGGCTGACAAACGCATAGCGGTATTTTTGGATCTCTGAACCGCGTGTGCAAGCCATTTTTGATATAATTTATGATGTCTTTCATTGGACGATTATCCTTATCTACTCCAAGAACAAGAAGGACACGAAGAAATCTTAAGGCTTATTCTGGATTGCTAAGAAAGATAAGTTGTATGCTTAATTCTCTAAATGCAAATTTTGGCTTCAAGGTAACAAGTCTTAGCACGTGATTGATTGTCAGGATTCAGGTGGAATCCCGCCAAGATCGAATACATACTAATATTGGGCATTTCCTAAAACACCAACGGAGAAGATTCAAAAAAATGTTTAGGTTTGCTAAGGTATTATCGAGTTTCATCGAAGGAATTTGCAAAGATCGCCAAAGCCAATGACCAAGCTTATCTTAAGAAGGTCAAAGTTATTTTGGGGCGACAAACAAGAGACAGCATTTCAACTGTTGAAGCAGTTAGTTGGGTAGTGCATCAATTATGGCTTTACCTAAGGAAGCAAAGATTTTATCGCATACTGGGATGCTTCAATTAATGGTTTCAGGCTCTGTGTTAAGGCAATAGAGTAAGGTGATTGCATTTTGCATCACGCCAATTTAAAGATTCACGAGATGAACTATAACGACTAATGAATTTGGAAAATT
Organism: Tanacetum coccineum; assembly: GCA_026074375.1. Taxonomy (NCBI): domain Eukaryota; kingdom Viridiplantae; phylum Streptophyta; class Magnoliopsida; order Asterales; family Asteraceae; genus Tanacetum; species Tanacetum coccineum. The sequence goes on from BQNB010012546.1 coordinate 20,517, forward strand.
GGTGCAGTGGTGTTTGCTCTTTAAAATTCTGGAGACACTATCTGTAGGAACCAAGGGTTTTGGTTAAAATCGGTTGTTACAGATCACAAGAGTTTTATTGTATTGGCTCATTTTTCATGAATGAAGATGCTTTTTATTAAGGTTGGTTTTATTAATGCTTTTTATCTTAATGCTTATTTCTTATGCTTATTCTTCTACTCATTTTTCTTTTGCTTATTTCCAAATAAGCTCATGCTTATAGCTTATTTTTGGATCCGATCTCTTAAGCTTATATTCTAATAAACTTCTTTAATAGCTTATTTAGACTAGCTTATTTTATATTTGTTTTCGATTTAGAGCTTTTTGAGTGAGCTTATTTTAGCTTATTTTCAATTGCTTATTTTTATTCAAGCTTATTTTTTTATGTATAGATCTAATCTTTAAATATACCCGTCTCTTGTTCACTTGATTGAACACCTTAGTTTCGGGTGGATTAGATCTAAAAATAATAGATCTTATATTTTTAGCTTATTTTCTAGCATAAAGTTTGTTGCTTTTTAATTCTAGCTTTTGTTTCTTAGATCTAAATCCTTAAATATACCCGATCCGAGTTCACTTAATTGAACACCTTAGCTTTGGGTGGATTTATATCTAAAGTTTTCATTTTTATTAGCTTATTGTCTTTAGAATAATATCTAGCTTATTTTGTCTTAGTAGCTTATTGTTTATTGTGCACTTTAACTTTGTTTGTTTTATTGTTGATGGATCTTATTCTACACTTAGGCGAGAAGCTTATGGTTCTTATAAACTAGTTTCACTATTAAAGTTCTAAGCTTTTTAAGTTTTTACCTAGCTTATTAATTAATAAAGCTCAAAACTTTATTGATTAACAGGTGAAATTAAAACTAAGAAAGTCTTAAACTTTAAAAGTTTAATTAAGTTTATAAGAGCGGGTGGTGTAATATTTGAATCGGTTTCATCATTCGGGTTCTAATCTTCTTTCCTCTTTTTAATCAATAGTATAAAGTAGCATAATTTGTAGTTTTATAATATGTTGATGCTTATTAGAATGATTGTTGCTAGTGAGTAGTTTAAATAGTGTTTGTTAAGTGATATTGTGAATTGGGAATTAAGTGAGGATTTGAAAAAGGGTTTAATTAATTAATAATCTTCGATTATTTAGATTTATAGTTTGAATATTTTGAAGGGTAAAAGCCGGAAAAATAATCAAACTACACATCTAGTAATTAATTTCTTTTTGGGAGATTTTTGTCAAAATAAACCAACGTTGTGAGATAATTATATTTTCAAAAGAAATTAATTCGTTAATAGACCTTAATTCACACTTAATGAACTTTTCACATCACTTAGCAAGCATTATCGTCTCTTAAATATCTTTTAGATCATTTAGCTTTAAATTTGGTTGTTTTATTATTAGTAATTCTAGATTGGTAATTTTTAGTGATTAAAATTAGTTTTAAAACCAAAAACAAAATATTTGTCATTCAAGCATCAAACAAACCATTCTCGTGAATTACAAATTCATCTCTCGTCGGGACACGACATCCGGGAGATTAACTATTACTTGTCCTCAAGTAATTGTCATATCAAACGGGATACTCTCTATACTATTACGTATTTGAGATATTTAGAATATATAATATATTTTATATAGACTATTTGGATCGAAACAGTCTTTGGCGCCGCTGCCGAGGATAGGTGTACGATCTACACGTGGTGTTTGAAGTTAGTGCCTTGAAGAACCTTTCTTCGGAAAGTTTATTTTCGTATTATATATTAGTATAAACTTGTAGTTTTTAATCTTTAAATTAATATTAGTTTAAAAATAGTTTAAATCCAAAAGTTTAGTTTCCCTTTTATATGCTTTCCCTTTTAGTAGATTTAAAAAAAAACCAAATCCAAAAAAACTTTTATGCTATTCAAGCTCGATTTACAACTTGAACGTAGATTTTCATTCACTTCTCGCCGAGGAAACGACCCGGGAGGTTTTTGATAATTGCTTTGGTTAAAAGCGATTTTCTAGAACCCGACGGAAAATACTCACTATACTATTATTGATTATCCTCCTTATTAGTACGTCTTTATATATTATATATTTTATACGTGTTAGTTCGGACGTGATTAGTTGCACCGGGTTTTTGCTAAGGTCAATCGCGCCTTTATTGTCACACATGATAGGGAAGTCATCGAGTCGAATGTCGTAGTCAATAAGAGCTTGTTTCATCCATAGTGTGCTTGTTGACATGCCTTTTCGGCGCTTATATATTCGGCTTCGGTCATGGATATAGCAAGAGCAGTTTGTTTCTTTGAGAACCACGATGTTAGACAACATCCTACGAACGTACAAATACCTCTAGTGCTCATTTAGTCCACATAATCCCCCGTATGATCAGAGTCGGTATATACTACGGTTTCTATGCCGGTCCCCTTAGGATACCTTAATCCTAAGTGCATAGTGCCTTTAATGTATCAGAAGATATGCTTAACCGCTTCAAGATGAGAGGTTTTGGGATCCTCTTGGAAGCTTGCACAAAGGCAAACACTAAACATGATATCGGGCCTACTTGCCGTTTCGTAGATTAAACTACCTATTAAAGCTCGATACTTGGTACTATCTACCGACTCACACTCCTCGTCTTTCGTGAGTTTAGCATCCGAGGACATGGGGGTTTTCTTTGGTTTAGAATCTTCTAAGCTAAATTTCTTAAGCATTTCTTTAATAAATTTAGATTGATAAAAGAAGATATTGTCTTCCATTTGTTTATTTTTAGTCCAAGGAAAAAGTTAAGTTCACCCATCATGCTCATCTAGAACTCATCATGCGTGATTTTGGGAAAGTCATCACACATGTCTTGACAAGTCGAACCGAATATAATGTCATCGATATATATTTGAACGATGATGAGATTTGAACTTTTCTTCTTTGTTAATAGCGTATTATCTACCATTCCCATATTGTATTCATGTTTAATAAGAAAAGGTTTTAATCTATCATACCAAGCTTTGGGTTCTTGTTTAAGACCATATAAATCTTTCTTGAGTTTCTAAACATGATCCGGTTTTTCAAAATCAATGAATCCCGAAGGTTGTGCCACGTATACCTCCTCATTGATAAAACCATTCGACTAATATGATTATGGATGTGTTCCATCATTCCTATAAACCGATAATGACGTAGATAGTTTAAACCATTCACGTTTAAGGGGTTTTTAGTAAGAATATCGGCGGTGTTTCGGCGTACGGCACTTTTTCGATTGAGGAATATGTCCTTTCTGGACATTATCACGAAGAAAGTGGTGACGTATTTTTCGATGTGTTTGGTACGAGAATGTTGCACCGTTTTTGATAGAGGTCAATCGTGCTTTGTTGTCGCACATGATGGGGAACGTCCATCGAGTCGTACTTCGTATCGATGAGAAGCTTGTTTCATCCATAGTAGCTTTGGACATGCCTTTCCGGCGCTTACTTTTCGGCTTTTTGATAGTGGATTATAGCAAGACTGGTTTGTTGTTCATTCGAGAACCATGATGTCAAACAACAACCCCCAGAACGTACAAATACCCTAGTGCTATTTTGGTCCACATAATCTCCCGCATGATCAAGTCGGCATATACTACGGTTTCTATGCCGGTCCCCTTAGGATACCATAATCCTAAGTGCGTAGTGCCTTTAATGTATCGGAAGATACGCTTAACCGCTTCAAGGTGAGAGGTTTAAGAACCTCTTGAATATGGCAACAAAGGTAGACACTAAACAAGATATCGGGCCTACTTGCCCGTAGGTAAATAAACTACCTACATGCCTTCGATACTTGGTACTATCTACCGGACTCACACTGTCTTCATCTTTCGTGAGTTTTAGTACGGAGGACATGGGTTTTCATGGTTTTAGATTCTCTAGACCAAATTTTCTTAAGCATTTCTTTACTATATTTAGATTGGTTAATGAATACTACAGTCTTCCCATTTGTTTAATTTGTAATCCAAGAAAGAAGTTAAGTTCACCCATCATGCTCATCTCGAACTCGTCATGCATGATTTTGGCAAATTCATCACACATGTCTTGACAAGTTGAACCGAATATAATGTCATCGACATATATTTGAACAATGATGAGATTTGAACTTTTCTTCTTAGTAAAAAGAGTGTTATCTACCATTCCCATTTTATATTCATGTTTAATAAAAAAAGCTTTTAATCTATCATACCAAGCTTTGGGTGCTTGTTTAAGACCATATAAAGCTTTCTTTAATTTATAAACATGATCTAGTTTTTCAAAATCAATGAATCCCGAAGGTTGTGCCACGTATACCTCCTCATTGATAAAACCGTTCAGGAATGCACTTTTTACATCCATTTGGAATAATTTAAAATCTAAGGCGCAAGCATAGGCTAATAATATCCTAATAGATTCAAGTCTAGCAACCGGGGCATAAGTTTCATCATAATCGATGCCCTCTTGTTAGTTGTAGCCTTGAGCAACTAACCTAGCCTTATTTCGAGAAACAATACCGTTCTCGTCTAACTTATTTCTAAATACCCACTTAGTTCCTATAATTGTCATATTCTTAGGTTGTGGAACTAACTCCCAAACGTCCGTAGAAATGAATGATTTAATCTTCTTGCCTCGACTACCAACTTGATCTCCTAATGCCTCATTCACTATTCTTAGGTCTATAGTTGATATAACAAAACAAAAGAAGTTACTATTGGTTTTTGGGCTTGTGACCTAAGGGTTATTTGGTTAAGGTTTTCTATGACATTTTCTAATGGATGGGTTTCAATTCCTTAATGTTGACTAGTATCATCAAACTCTAAAAGTTTCATCCATGATGTCGTTTTCTAGGTTCTTCTTTTTGGTGACCTTAATTGCTTCTTCTTCATCTAAGTCATCATCCACCAAGGGTGATGTTCTAGAGGGTGGAGTAGTTTCATCGAATGTCACGTTAAGTGATTCTTCGACTTTCCTAGTGTGTTTTTTAGGATGATGTAAGGCTTTGTCTTATTTTTAGAATAACCTAAGAAAGACACCTTCATAATGACTTTGGTCAAACTGTTGTAAGCTAGTCTTTTTGTGTTCAAAATGAACACTTGCTTCTAAAACTCTAAATAATCTAACGTAGGGTTTTCTACCTCCTAAGATTCATAAGGTTTTTTTCCTAGAATGCACTAAGAAAGCGGTTGAGAATGTATGTGAAGTATCCTACGTCGTTGACACCAAAACTTTATGGTAACGATTACCCGCTCCCCCCCCCGCCCCCCCCCATCCCCCACCCCCCCCACCTTCTTTCAACAGGTTTCTACTCATTTGTTGAAGTGTCTTATTTTTCCTTTCAACCACGCCGTTTAATTGAGGAGTGCGTGGAGCCGAGAAGTTATGAGTAATACCATTGGCATTACAAAACTCTCCAAATTGCACTTCATTATCAAATTCTCTACCTTGGTCAGTTCTTATTGATACTATTGTACATCCTAATTGGTTTTGGATTTTCTTACTAAATATTTTGAATTGATCGAAAGCTTCGGTTTTATTCTTAAGAAATCTAGTCCAAGTATACCTAGAGTAGTCATCTACTATGACTAAGGTGTAGCGGTTTCCTCCGTAACTCCGTACGACGGATGGACCAAAAAGATCCATGTGGAGAAGTTCTAAGCATCTAGTCGTTGAGACTATGTTCTTAGCTTTGTGACCAACGTGAGCTTGTTTGCCAATTTTGCAAGCATCACAAAAGTGTTGATCAAACTTAAGCTTAGGTAAGTTTCTAACTAATTCTTTAGAAGCTAACGATTGAATGAGACGCTTTACTATTTTGGGAGTAACCTAAAAAGACACCTTCGTATGACTTTGGGTCAAACTTGGTAAGGTAGTATTTGGTGTTTAAAATGAAGAACTTGCTTCCAAACACTCTAAAGTAGTCAAGAGTAGGTTTCCTACCTCTCAAGATTTCATAATGTGTTTTTCCTAGGATGACTCTAATTAGGATTCGGTTAAGAATGTATGTTGAAGTATCTACGGCATTACACCAGAACTTTTGTGGTAATGATTACTCGTTCAACATGGTTCTCCTCATTTCCTGAAGTGTCCTATTTTTCCTTTCAACCACGCCATTTGATTGAGGAGTGCGTGGAGCCGAGAAGTTATGAGTAATACCATTGGCATTACAAAACACTCCAAATTACACTTCATTATCAAATTCTCTATCGTGGTCGGTTCTTATTGACACTATTATACATCCTAATTGGTTTTGGATTTTCTTACTGAATATTTTGAATTGATCGAAAGCTTTGGTTTTATTCTTAGGGAATCTAGTCCAAGTGTACCTAGAGTAGTCATCCACTATGACTAAGGTGTAGCGATTTCCTCCGTAACTCCGTACGGTGGATGGACCAAAAAGATCTATGTGGAGAAGTTTTATGTATCTAGTCGTTGAGACTATGTTCTTAGCTTTGTGACTAACGTGAGCTTGTTTACCAATTTTGCAAGCATCACAAAAGTGTTGATCAAACCTAAGCTTAGGTAAGCTTCTGACTAATTCTTTAGAAGCTAACGATTGAATGAGACGCATATTAGCGTGACCTAATCTCCTATGCCACAATGTGGAATTTTCATCAATATTTGCAAGACATATTGTCCATTGGCTTATTTCCTAATTTCATCACATACAAGCCTTTCTTCCTAATACCTCTACCTATGACTTTACCATCCTTAGTGATTTCACTATCACGTTCAGAGAAAGTTACTCTACACTTATTATCACATATTTGTCCTATACTTAACAAGTGAAATCCTAAATTATTAACATGTTCTACATTATCTATTTTGAGAGAGTCATTGGAAATCGTACATTTGCCAATGATGTTACCACGAAGATTACTACCAAAAATGACGTTACCTCCATTGCATGCCTTGTAAGTGGAGAAGAGATTACGGTTGCCTGTTATGTGTTTGGAGCATCCACTATCCTTGATCCATTCGTCGGGCTCCAAGTCGACTCCAAGGCATATCTATTTATATAAGACAATAACTCAAACATTTGGTCCCCAGTATCTCATGGGTCCAAAGTTGTTAGTGCCAAACATCCCTTGCATTTGATGCAATAGGTTGGGATGTGAGAACGGAAGACACATTTCCCATGGCATTTAACTTTGACGTGGAAAGTTGTTCTAACTTACGTGAAAGCCATGAGGTTGGTTTTGTCGACCAAAATGTCTTTTTGGTTGCGATATTTTAGGACAAGAATAATTATTATTGACTCTTCTAGGAGGTGGAGTTTTTGATCTAAAATTGGTTTTTGAAAATCCAACTCTAGGTTTTGTCAATGGTTTATAAAAAATTTTGACTTCATTGTCACTAGCCACAGGAATTTTGCTTTGTTTATAATTATGTGTTTTGGTCTAGGACCCAAAATAGATTTTTGAAAAGACATACTTTTCTCATAACCAGTCGTTACTGGTGGCAGTCCCATATTTATTTTGGGGGCCTCCTGAACATTAAAGGGGCCGCCTATAATTATGGGACCTCCATCAGAAGACATCTTTTTTAGCTTTTACAAATTTTTTTTGCTTAGTTCCACAAGATGATGCTTCAAATGAATTAAACCCCAAACCTAATTTATCACCGGAGGGTTTTTGATTATTTAACATTATATTCAAGCAATGTGTACTCTTTTCAAATTTGTTTAATCTAGTAGATTCTTCTTTGAGCTTTTAATTTTTAATTTTAAGTGTATGACATTTTGCACAATCGAGATCAACTCCCTTGTTTTTCTCGAGTATGGATAATTTATCTTTTAATTCTCTAAGCTCATTTTCTAGACTATTTCTAATAGCTTTTAACCTTTTGTTCTTAGTGATTATCTTTAAACTCATTTTGCATAATTTATCATATTCGTTGTCTAGAGCTAAATCATCAATTGATGAGTTTTCATCACTAAAGTAGGAGGATTCGGAACATACCTCATTTGGTGCTTGAGCTACAAGACATGTCTCGTCTTGGATCTTTTCATCATCTTCTTCACCGCTATCGCTCCAAGAACCTCCAACAAATGCTCTTTGGTTCTTGTCTCTCAGTGGCTTTGGACATTCTCCAATAAGATGATTTGGATCTCCGCATCTAAAGCACTTCCTTTCACTTTTGCCATTTTTGTCGTCTCGGCTTCTTTGAAAGGTCTTTTTGTCGTTCCGAGGTTGTCTTACGAATCTACCTCTTCTCTTAAAGAACTTCTTGAAGTCTCTTACCGCCATGGCGTACTCTTCGTCTTCACTACCGGAAGTTGAACACTCTTCATCACTAGATTCTTTCTTAGCCTTTAAAGCAAGAGATTTCCTTTCAACTTTTTCTTTGACTATTTCAGAATCTTTCTTGATGATCATCTCATGGACTTTGAGGTTTCCAATGAGCTCATCAAGAGATAGTGATGTTAAGTCTTTCGACTCTTCAATCGCCGTGACCTTTGCTCTCCATTTAGGATGTAGAGCCCTAAGAAACTTCCTTACGTAGTTCTTACTAGAATAACCTTCATCAAGAGCTTTAAGACTAGTAATAATAGTATTAAATCTAGCAAAAGCACTATCTATAGATTCGTCTTCGGAAATGACAAATTGTTCATATTGTTGAACCAAAAGGTCGATCTTATTATCTTTGACTTGGCTATTACCTTGATGGGTGATTAACAAAGTTTTCCAAATTTCCTTTGCCGTATTACACATGAAAATTCGTTCATATTTTTTTCTAGGCAAAGCATTGTAAATAACCATTTTGGCTTCATTATTTTTCGCAAGTCTCTTCTTGGGAACATCGATTTGTTTTTCAAAAGGGATAACCTCATCTAATTTGGTTTTCGGATTTTGTACAATAGGTTGAAAATCACCATTGGTAATAACATGCCAAAGATCTAGATCTTTTGATTTAACATATGTCTCGAATCTATTTTTCCAATAAATAAAACTACTTTTAAAGAGTGGTGGTCTTTGCATGGATTGTCCTTCTAGATATTTGTCGGAATCCATAAATCGATCCAAGCTATAAAATACAATATATTTTAAAAATCTTGAGTTACCTTGTTCTTGATACCAATTGTGGAAACTAGAAGGGGGGGTTGAATAGTTTACACGTTTGTTTTGCGTTTTAAAAGTTTACTTTCAAAAATGTATAGATCCAAGTTATATGTTTAATCAAATCACAATATGAACAAGAAATAACTATCTAAACTAAAGCACGATAATAACAATAATAATGTAAAGAGATAAGGAAAGAAACAACCAAACCAAGACACCAAGATTTTATAGTGGTTCGGCTACGAAGCACCAACTAAAGCACAAAAGAAAAGTACAATGTCAACTTATCTGAAACACATGACTGGTTACAAGCAAAGTCAATTGAAGAACAAGTCATTTGCAGAAATTCAGAAGTTATTTGATAAAGCCATGACAAGGGTAAACATGTTTGTTGATATGGATACTAAGTTGGTGAAAGAGAGCTCAAAGAAAGCTGAAGCAAAAATGGCACAAGAAAGTAGTTCTAAAAGAGCAGGAGAAGAGCTATCACAAGAGGTAGCAAAGAAACAGAAAATGGAAGATGATAAAGAGAAAGAAGATCTTAAATAATGCTTTGAGATTCTCCAAGATGATGAAGTGGCAATTGATACTATACCCCAAGCTACCAAGCCTGCACCTATTGTAAATTTCCAGATTCATAGAAATAGAAGGAACGACTATTATGAAATAATGAGAGCTGATGGAAGTGCCAAGACATACTTATTGTTTAGTCAACTACTCAAAGCGTTTGACAAAGAAGACTTGGAAAATCTATGGAAGTTGGTTAAGGCTAAGCATGGGAATACAAGGCCAAAAGAAGGCTATGAAAGAGTACTATGGGGTGATCTAAAGACTATGTTTGAAAATTATGTAGAAGATCTAATATAGAGGAATTTACAAGAAAAAAAGTATTGCTTTGGAGGCTATATGATTCATGTGGAATACACTTTGTGAGGTTTGAAGATATGCATGTCTATATGCTAATAGAGAAGAGATATCCCCTTACACCTCCTACAATCACTGATATGCTAAATAAGAAGCTGCAAGCTGACTATTGGAATGAAATGTGTTATCAGCTTCTTAAGCTTATGACAAAACAACTCAAGAAACAATGAAGTGTTTAGAAGCATCCTCCTGGTGATTATGAAGCTTTTAATGAAGAAACTTGAGATTTTTGAAGAAGAATATCAAGTTTAGGGGAGGATTGTTGGGATTAAAAGCCCCTTGATGCTGTTTGGAAGTTACTACTGCTAAGTGGAAGTTAAGACTGTTAAGGTATTAGTTACTGTTGCTAAGTATAAATTAGTATTGTTAGTAATCTTAATGAAAAATATGCTAAGTAGTTAGTACTGGTAGTGTAAGTTACTACTGCTAGTGTATATTAGTACTGCTAGTTACTACTGCTAGTAATGTTAGTACTGCTAGAGTAAAGTTAAAACTACTAGTGTAACTTAGTACAACTGATAAAGATTGAAGAAAACTTTCTAAGTAGTTAATGCTGCTTGTACACAAGTAGTGCTAGTGGTACAAAAGTTACTACTGTTTGTGTGAAAGTTAAAACTGTTTACAGAGTATAACTGCTGGAAGAGTTTATGCTGATAGAGAAAAGATCAAAGACTTATCAGAGAAAAGATAAAGATTGCTTGTGGGATATGTATGAGATATTTTTGTAAAAGATACGTATAATTTATTTGTTTAGAAGATCATGATAACTTAGGAAAATATTGTAATCCCATTAGGACTCCTTAGTGTATAAAAGGAGGACCTAGGGTATATAATTCTATGTATCAGTATCAAAGTATCAAATCGAGTCATTCATAGAATTGTCATAGCTTTAAGGTTTTGTAACCCTAACACTATTAAGAGTGTTCGTATTATATTAAGGCTGAAAGTTTGGTAAACTGTTTGTTATTGATCTTATTCCTTACTGCTTCATTGAAATTCTTCTTAGTATCATTGACTAGATTCCGCATAGTCTTTGATATTCACAATCAAAGTTTCTATCATATTTGTTTTGGATTTATTCAATACAACTTAGCCTTATACAAGATAAGCAAGATCTATTCTATTGGGATCAACACACCTTTTCTGAAGCATTGGTATCGGTTTAAAATTATATGAGAGTGTACCGGTAGTGTATTAAAATCTATAACTTATTTTTGTGATGCATCCCGAGACCGCATAGTGAGTATTAGGATTTGCTAGATAAGAGGCACTAGGATTAACCCATATTTTAAACCTGTATTTGTTATTATGATCACCTCGATCATATAACTATCCCACACCCTTGCCATGCACTCATTTTTAGTGCAGGATCCCTTTAGTACAACCCTCCGATCCTATCCTTTTCATGGTTCTCATAATTTTCTGATGGACTCCAGATTATTAATGAAGAGCATTGTTCACCCTTAACCAATTGTTACACCCAAATCGCTTTAGCCTACCTTGTATGTACTCGCTTTTAGTACATTATTGTTTTAACCCAAGTTAATTATTTGAGTACACGGTTGCTAAGTTTTTATCCATGTAAATATGGTTTTGGGACGATTGGGATTCATGGTAGTATTTATTTTGCGGAAGAATGGGGAAGAAAAGTTAAATCATTACCCCCATATTTGTTCGATAGTCTCCATGTTATGTTGATCCACCTCAATTCGGGTCATTAGTTAGCTTATGTACTGAGTATCAAAAACTCAAGTGTAGGGGTGCATTTATAAGCCCCAAGTGATGTATTATTTAAAAAAATAGAAAAGAAAAAGAAAAGAGATTGATGTAGAGTTGTGTAAAGTATTGTATATCTTTGTTCGAGTCTTTGGCTTAGCAACCCAATCAACTTGTATTCATATAAGATAAATAACGCACCACTTCACCCCAAATTCACCCAAAAAGTCACCCCCAAATATATCTCATCCATTTCTGTTTCTATTATTGTTATCTTACACCTACACCCCACAACCCTTAAAGACCTCTTTGATAGTAATTTTTAGTACTTGCGCCTAGCGGTGGAGGTTTGATCCTTTACCAAGCTTATGGTAATTTATATGCTACGATAGGTAATGAGTGTTAATTTTCCATTTCCTATACGATTATAATTCATTATACATCTGAGAGAAAGAGATAATCCAAACACTTATGTGAGGTGCTAGTATATAACTTTCGTGCTTTTAATTATGAGGTCTAGAAGGTTGTATCGTAAAATATCTTTAAAATTTAAGTTAAATGCCCCTGATACTGCTATTGTCTAGGTAAAAAAAGCCTATTTGCTTGAGAACAATCAAATCCCAAGTGTAGGGGTATTTGATGAGGTGTTATTATATACACTTTTTCGGGGTCATTTAACCCCCTAAATCATGCAAATATGCCCAGATTATGTGCTTAATCATTTGTTTTTGTGTTTTTAGCATTTGGATGACTTTTGGAGGAAATACAAGCGACTTGGGCTCATTTGGAGAAGAAATGGACAAGACTACGACTCTACACCAAATCTCTTGAAGAAATACGCATTCAGACGGTAGAGACGGCGTCGCGATTTCTTGCGACAGCGTCAGATCATATAAGAGACGGTGTCAGGATTCTCAAGATGGTGTCTGAAGGTAGCCGCCTCAAAAGAAACCCTAGAAGCTTCATCGAAGCGACGACATCAGAAATGTTGTGATGCCGTCACGGCCTATTTTCCTATATATACAAACTCGTTTTGGGGTTTTTAGTGTGTAACTTTTGGGAGACGAACCCTAACTTTAATCGTTCGAGTGTAGCAGCTTTTAGGCCGTTTTTAGGTATCAAAACCCTATTGTATCAGCCTTGAATCCATGGTTTAATTAAGTGAAGTTCATTTATCCCTAATCACTTAATATGTCTCTGTGTTTTGTGATTAATTCTTATTCTTCTACTTTATTTAACATGTGTAACACCCCCAAATTGGGTCGCAGCGGAATAAGGGTCCGGGGCGTGTTACTTCATAGATCAATAACACAAGATGTATATAAAACGACCAAAAAGTCGTTTAAAACTGATACATTGGAATTAACAAAGTATTTGTTACATAAGCCAAAGCTTCACTTGTCTACTTGTTCAAAATACAAAGATTTCTAGCCCATAACAGTTATACAAAATGTAATGCGACAAAATCTTTAATGCATGATATCCAAATCAAAACCACCAATGTATCCCTTGCACCTCGTGCTTACTGATCCCCTGAAAAACATTGCTTTAAAACGTCAACAATAATGTTGGTGAATTCATAGGTTTGATAAATCATATATTGTAGGACCACAAGATTTCCCAAGTGTATGATAATGCAACAGATGCAGACATCATATAAATGTAATTACGTTGCCCTAAGCTCATGACACTGAAGCTCGACATAAATGAATACCATATAAATGGCCTACATTGCCCGTGATGATGTTCTAACCCGCAACATCCTATGTTCGACATGGTATACGTTCGTTTGCCCAGTGATAGCTAATCACCCGAACGGGGATGTCAATCCCAATAGATCTATTCATAACATTCGCGCTCACAAGTAACTGTAGTTCATATCTGGCTCAACTAGTAATATTAGGGTTATCGCTACTTAGGCAACACGTAATCATAATATAAAACTGTTATCCCATCTTGTGTCCAGTTATAAAACTTGCATGTTTCCTCACCCCAAAAAATTGTAAAACAAATTCATGTAAAACATGGGCTATGAACCTTTCACCTTTATTGAGCGAATAACAGAATAGCTACAGATAATGCGCCACGCAAATCGTCAGATGCAACCTATTTAAATTAAGGTCATATAAGTACTAATCACATTGGGTAATTACTACCATGCATAATTCTATATAGCTAATCACCATCTAATTGTTTTGGAAAAGTTGTGTTTAATAAGTTAAAACGTTTATAATTACCGTTGTAGTAAAACTGGTGTAACTTTCGCGTTTTAAGCCCGATTTTGACGTTTCTTATGCCCACGCTTTCGTATTAGGACGAGTTATCATTATTTGACATTTTCATATTTTTGATCCTCTAATGAACAGTAATTTTACTGTTCACATCAGTTATAAAGTTATTTTTATAGTTTTAGAAATCGTAAAACCCGTAAAAGTCGTATTTTATTCGTTATAGCTTCGTTTTTAGCGATTCTTTCGAGCACGTTCTCGTAATTGAAAGTTCTAATGATTTATGAGGTTTACAAAAATAAAAGTTTCTATCATGAACAGTAACTTTTATAAAAATTGTTTTATAAAAGTATTAATTGTAGTAAACTCGCGAAATTCATAACTCATTCGTTATTAATTAAAAAATTACGATTCTTATCTATTTAGAATCCTAAAAATATGTGTAATTTGTTAAAAATACTAAACTTGCTGTTTTAAATAATTTTTATAAATTGTTTTATAAAAATTCTTTTATAAATCCATTTATTTATCGTATAACTTGTTTTTACCGTAACTTTTTCGTTATTTATCCGTTTTTCAAGTTTCTTAGCAGTTGATTATACATATTTACTTGTAGCTTTTCATGTAAATAATTAAAAACCCTAATCTTTCATTAACACTTTTTAAGCTTAACCAAGGTTGTTCATCAGTTATACTTCCATTATAACCTTATTTTAGTGTTCATTAAACATCACTAAAAGTTCATAAACAAGATTAACATATCATTTACATAATTATTTTTACACTTAACCAACATGGTATAACACTTATAGATCCATTTTAACATGATATTATCAACCTAATATCATATGAAAAAGTGTAAAAAAGCATAATCACCAGTAAAAATCCCTTTTACATGTTCAAAAGTCTTAAATGGTGATTTTTCTATATAGAACATCATATACATATAAAATCATGAAAATGAAAAGATAAAGGTTTTAGGTAACCTTAGTGATGATGTATGATGATGAAAAATGTGTGCTAAACCCTTGTTTAGCCTTTAAACCAAAGCTAGCAAGCTATGAAAACCCTAATTCAATATGAAACCCTAGTCTTGATTTCTTGCTTCAACACTTGTAAACCTTTAACCAATACTTGGAAATATCTTAGTATGCCTTAGGAATGATGTGTGCATGTATGTATGCTCTTAGAAATTCAAGGTATGGATTGCTTAAAAAGAGTGTTGTGAGCCGTGGGCTTTAATGAGCACAAAGAAAAGAAAGTGTTTTTGTTTGATTTTTGGTTAAGTCTTGTGTTGTATGAGTTCTCTTACTAGAAGTTCATATATATATGATATAGATGGTCAAAAAGATTGCAATAGTGGTCAAGAACAAGATGAGGGTCTTAGGGAAGTTGGTCTTGGTCAAAGAAACAAGGCATGTATACGTTTAATGGAGTAGAATGTGTACAAAGAGCCTAGTTTGCAAGATTTTTATTTTTCTTGTATAAATCACTTTAAATCCGGCCATATAGAGACATATATGATATATTTTTGTAAAATTTGAGTATTGGGTATAAATGTGGGTATTTGTTGAAGCGTAGAAAAGTTTTGGTGGTTCCGGGAATGCCTAAAAGTAATTTATCGTGAAACGTAATCAATTTACGCAACAAATAAAAATACAATGAACAAAGACCATAATTATTCTAAAAATAATTATTTAATACTTGATTGATGTAAACATTTAATCGTTTGATGCCTGTTTACATTGAACGCTAATTTTTGGCGTACGCGATTAAACCTAACGTTTACGATTTAAAGCAAACACGTACAATACAAAAGATACATTGTGGATTTATTGATGACGTCAATGACCAAAAAACATGGGGTGTTATAGACTTCTCCTGTTAAATGAGCCTTATCCTCAAGGCTCACGATGCAACACTTGACGACGGTGCGGTCTTAGTGAAGAGGTGTGGGTATTTCTTCTCGAATTGGTCTTTACGTTCCCACGTGAACTCAGGACCTCTCTTGGAGTTTCATCGAACCTTGATTAATGGAATGCGGCTTCGCTTCAACCATTTAACTTCACGGTCCATGATCTTGACAGGTTCCTCGACAAACTGAAGCTTGTCATCAAAATGAAGTCCATCCAACGAAACGACTAACGGTTCGTTGGCATAACACTTCTTCAAATTGGATACATGAAATGTATTGTAAACCCTACTTAACTCTTCTGGAAGCTCAAGCTTGTAAGCAACCTCTCCAACCTTTCCTAACACCTTGAAAGGTCTAACATACCTGGGGTTTAACTTCCCCTGTTTGCCAAAACGTACGACCCCTTTCCAAGGCGAAACTTTAAGCATAACTTTATCCCCAACTTGGAATTCCATTAGTTTACGCTTCAGATCAGCGTAACTCTTTTGTCGATCATGAGCGGCTTGCATCCTTTCTAGATTTGGACGATTTTCTTAGTCGTCTCTTGAATTAGTTCTTGACCGAGGATTTGAGCTTCTCCAACTTCGGTCCAACAAACAGGTGAATGACACTTTCGACTATAAAGTGCTTCAAATGTTGCGGCCTTGATGCTAGCGTGATAGCTATTGTTATATGAGAACTCGACTAATGACAATTGGTTAACTCAACCCTTTCCAAAGTCGATTGCACAAGCACGTAACATATTCTTGAGAGTGTGAATAGTCCTCTCGCTTTGTCCGTCTGTTTGTGGATGGTATGCAGTACTCTTATCCAAGTTAGTACCTAAAGCGTTCTGTAGTGACCTCCAAAAATTGGATACGAACCTCGGGTCGCGATCACAAATGATTGAAACAGGTATTCCATGCCTCGTGACAACCTCCTTTAGGTATATTCTTGCAAGTTTATCCATAGGATCAGTCTCTCTCATTGGTGTGAAGATTGCAGACTTAGTGAGTCGGTCAACAATCACCCAGATAGTATCGTAGCCTTGCGACGACTTAGGAAGCTTTGTGACAAAATCCATAGTGATGTTGTCCCACTTCCATTCAGGTATCTTGGGTTGTACCAACAATCCTGATGGCCTTTGATGTTCAGCCTTGACCTTAGCACAGGTCAAACACTTGCTAACATAGGTGGCGATGTTTGCCTTCATATTCGGCCACCAATATAGCTTCTTCATATCTTGGTACATCTTGTCAGAACCCGGATGAATAGAGTATTTTGACTTGTGGGACTCGTGCATAATCACAGTCCTCAAGTCGCCATAACATGGTAACCAACTCCTGCCATTGAAGCATAGAGTTCCATCCGCTCGTGGTTCTAACCTTTCTGTTCTGAATTTCTCTGGATCTTTAGAATTTTCAACCAACATACCTCCAACATCTTCGTTCTTGAGGTTCTCCGGCTTCCGAGCTTCAGTCTGAGCATTCAGAATTTGTTTAGGAAGATCCAAGCCAATAGTCATGACTAGGGCTCGAACCCTTAATGGTTGATCTCTCTCCTTCCTGCTTAGAGCATCAGCAACAACGTTTGCCTTTCCCGGGTGATAACGAATCTCACAATCGTAATCACTGAGCAACTCCAACCAACGACGTTGCCTCATGTTCAACTCTTTCTGATTAAGAATGTGTTGTAGGCTCTTATGATCAGTGAACACCGTGCACTTGGTTCCATACAGATAGTGCCTCCAAATTTTGAGAGCGAACACTACTGCTCCAAGTTCCAAATCATGAGTCGTATAGTTCTTCTCATGAATCTTCAGTTGGCGTGATGCATAAGCAATAACCTTTTCTCTTTGCATTAACACAGCGCCCAAACCCTTCTTTGAAGCATCGCAGTATGCGATAAAATCTTCGCTTCCTTCAGGTAAGGCCAGGATTGGTGCACTGCACAACTTCTGCTTCAACAGTTGAAAAGCTGCTTCTTGTTTATCACCCCAAACAAACTTGACCTTCTTCTGAGTAAGCTTGGTCATTGGTTTGGCGATCTTCGAAAACCCTTCAATGAATCTCCGGTAATACCCAGCAAGACCTAAAAATTGGCGAATCTCCGTTGGTGACTTAGGAGATGCCCAATCTTTAATGGCTTCGATCTTGGCGGGATCCACGTGGATGCCCTTACTATCAATCACGTGACCTAGGAACTGTACTTTAGGAATCCAAAATTCACACTTGGAAAACTTGGCATACAACTCCTCTTTCTTAAGCAATTCTAAGATTAGCTTAAGGTGCTCTTTATGTTCTTGCTTGTTCTTTGAATATACCAGAATATCATCAATAAAGACAATCACGAATTTATCCAGATATGGTTTGCACACCCGATTCATAAGGTCCATGAATACGGCAGGTGCGTTCGTCAAACCAAATGGCATAACTTGAAATTCATAGTGGCCGTAACGAGTTCTGAAAGCGGTTTTTGGAATGTCTTCTTCTCGAACCCTCAGTTGGTGATAACCTGACCTTAAGTCGATCTTCGAGTAAACACTCGACCCTTGAAGCTGATCAAATAGATCATCAATTCTTGGAAGTGGATAACGGTTCTTCACCGTTAGTTTATTCAATTCCCGGTAATCAATGCACATCCGGAATGATCCGTCTTTCTTCTTGACAAACAAGACCGGAGCTCCCCAGGGTGAGGAACTGGGTCTTATAAAGCCTTTGTCAGATAACTCTTGCAGTTGCTCTGACAACTCTTTCATTTCAGAAGGCGCCAATCGATAAGGTGCCCGTGCTACAGGTGCAGCACCAGGTACCAAATCAATTTGAAACTCTACTTGTCGAGTCGGAGGAAGACCCGGCAAGTCCTCAGGAAATACTTCAGGAAAATTTTGAACTATTAGTATGTAAACCAATTTGTAATCAACCATGTAAATGCATTTGTAAACAAGCATGTTCTCACCCCAAAAATATATGTAAAACCAGTAAAACATGGGGCTATAAACTCACAATATCCTTTAAAAACAATCACGTTGTTTATAGATAACGAGTAAGGTTCTAAGAGTTGTTAGACAAGCATGTATCCCTCGCGTGGTTTATAAACATTCAAAAGATGGAAAAGCTGAGGTTTATGAAACTCACCTCGATTGATGCCAGAACTGATTGCAGATAGGTTTATCTATATGCACAACAGAACGGAACGAGGCGGACTCGTTCAAGAAGGTTGCAACTAATCTTAACACCTAGCCCACTAGCCTAGCGATAATGTATTTGGGTTTTCTCGATTGAACTTTGGTTACATCAAACGCGACACGTTGATAATGTTATAGATTTAAGTTGTACTAGTTTGGTGGTTGGTTTATGATAAACTTAAATTTAAATCTAGATGAGAGTACGATGTGCGCCAAAGTACCGCAATATATTCTATATATTATTTACATATGAAAAATAAGCTCTTATATAATTCATACCGTGAATTATGTAACAAAGACAACAATCCAAAGATTACTGAAAAGTATATAATACCTTGCAGGTATTATTTAATAAGTGTGAGTAGTTAAGTAAACCAATTAGTTTGACACCAATTTAATTAATAAAAAGACTTCTTTAAAAGTAGACACATGTCTTAACGTTATGAATTAAATCAACCGGTGTTTGTAATAGTTTATAGCCATTATAAAATATACAATAATATTTTATAAATTATATTTCGTTTCTACGATAGATTGTGTCTAAAACAGTTGCCTCGATGTAAAAGTATAGTTTTCGTTCATTGGTCGGGTTATTGTATAATACAAGTTAATGTATCTTTTTAAAATATAACTTGGTCCCCTTTATCCGTTTCTAAAATAATATAAGCTTTATTAAATCATTGCTAAACATATAAATTTTGTCATGACTTTCCCGTTTTCAAAACGTTTCCCACATTCATAAAACTTAATGTTTTCCATATTCGTAAAGCTTAATGTTTTCCCTTATTCAATATATGTTGCAATTTATTCGGGTTTCCATTTTTCCACCTCCCACTTGTTTCAGATATAACATATATATATTCACGTTATTATATCTAAACTCACAAACTAATAAACATCGTATTTATTTAACCATTTTACCACTAATTTATCCGATTTTAATATATATATAATCTTAATGCCTTTTATTATTTGATTTATATTTACCAAACGCACCCTTGTGCGGATTCTACCAACCAAACGCACCCTTGATGCTGTATCACAGCCAACCAATCACCCCTTTATGCTCTTTTTCCAATCCAAACAGCCCTTACGGCTGTTAACCCAAACCAACACACCCTTGCTGGGGTTGTCACAAGCCAAGCGCAGCCCAAGGCTATTTTCCTTATATCAAACGCACTATAATTGATGGAAATACAAGCCAAACGCAGCCCTTGTGGCGTTTTACAAACCAAACAAACACCCCCTTGCTGTTACAACCTTAAACCGAACCCACCCTCTTCGGTGTTATTAAATCCAACGCACCCTATGCCGGCTGAAAACCACACAACCAAACGCACCCTTCGTTGGTGCAAACTACAAACCAACGCACCCCGTTGTGGTGCAAAATCAAACGCACCCTACTCGGTGTAATGAACCCAACACACCCTTTCTTTCTTCTTTTTGGCTGCTGACCCGAAACCAACGACAAACGCACCCTTTTTGGGTGGTTGTATAGCAAACCCGACGCACCCTTTTATGGTGTTGTGGTGGTGGTCGTCGTGGAGTAGCAGCAGGGGGTCTGTCGTGGTGATGATATTGATGGAGGTGGTGGTGTTGGTGGCGCGTACGATGATAACGGTGATGGTGGTGGCTGCGGTGTGGGGTGGCAGCGGCAGTGAGGGGGTGGTGGATTTAGGCGCAGATCCGATTGTGAGGAACCTTTTTGGATTTGGCCGAAAAAGTCCGCCGGAAAACTTTTCCGGCGGCGGCAATGGTGGCCGGCGGCGGCGGGAGCTCGCCGGAGAAGATGAGAGGGAGGGAGAGTGTAATATATGTGCGTGTGTATATGAAATGTAAATGAGATAAAAAAGTTTACAAATTTTTCATTTTTTTTTTATTTATAAATTAAAGTTATAAGAAAAGTGTAAGGTGTATAATAGTTGAGGGTTGATTATGTAAATATTTCACAGGGACCAAAGGTGTAACTTTTGAGAAACTTTTATAAAATATTGGTTCGGGACTCGTTTGAGCCACTTATCGGACGATTCAAAATACGAAACTTGTGTCATTGTTTTCCAAATCATTTTTCTGATAAAAATGAGTATTTACTTAATAGTGTTTCATAAATATTTTCATAACATTTATAAAAATATTCGTTATTTATTTTGTGGCTTGGTTAAAAAAAATAAAAAGAAATTTTAACTCAGATATTCGCGTTATTAACAACGCTTAAATAAGTAAAATATTAAATAATTTTATTTAATATTTTTATTAAATAAATAGTGATAATTAAAAATAAATTTAATAATTTTTGTGTGTCGGTACCCGTTGTGTGCAGTTTTCAAAACTTTGCGAGGCTATTTCAGCACTCTTCTGCTTGTTTTCAAGTCTCGGATAAAACTAAAAAGTTGTCTGAAATATTGTTCTACATCAAATTGCTTTAGGGCCCAAATCGTGAAAACGTGATTTAGTGGCTCGTTTTTGATAAATCAACTATGAATTAATATATATCCTTTTTCATTTTCGAATCAAATAAGTTAAAAATAACTTTCCCTTGAGAGATGTAATAATAAATATGATTTATTATTTAAAATATGTTTCGAAAATTTTACCGGTCACGCGGTAATTGCTTTTATGTGACAATGAACGACCAAAAGTCAAAAAGGTCAAGTCAGACTCGAAAAGTTAAAGATTAAAATAGTTCTTTAAAATTTCGAAAATTCCCGGATGTTACAGTACCTACCCCTTAAAGAAATCTCGTCCCGAGATTAAATTTGTGTCACCCGATTGTGTTACCAAGGAAAGACTTAAGGTTTAATAAACTCGTTCTAAATACGACGCTGATAACTTTATTCAGCAAAATTTGGTGTTTATACACTTCTCAATCTATCAAAATTTTTGGCTAGGTTTGTCAAGGATATTTAAGCCATCGAAATGGGTATCTCAAAATATATCATTACAGATCCTATGACTGGTATAAACCGGTTATAGGAAAGTCTATTATAGTGAACACCTCAAGAAGAAGGTGGTCAGTCGCGGGAGTATGTTTGTATAAGTTTCTAATGGTACGAGGACGGAGTTCTTCTACTATCGGTAAATGTTCGATGTTTCTCTTCATAGTGGCTTATGTATGTAAGTACCTAACTTACTTGGCAGTACTAGGATGTATCACGACCTAAGTCTTCCTACTAGTGGCCCGAAATGAATAGTCCAACTATCTGGTTCGTCGATAGGTGTTTATCTTATTTAAGGGGAGTTGCATTACCTATTGGATAAAGTTGTACCAGTCGGGACCGCTCCAGGACCCAACAGCAGCGACCATAACGTCAATACTATAACAAATGGTGATGGGATGCCGAGAATGAGGACATTTCGAGAAACAATATTCCCAGAATAAAGTTTAACAAATGGGAGGAGCTCGCGGAAGAGCTTATGCGATAGACGGCGGATTATGGTACTCAGTCGCTAGTTTAAGGACGAATCAACTCCATTAACTCAAGTGTGTAACAAGTCTGTTAGTTCCACGAACAGTTCGTGATCGCGAGGATTAGCAACGGCAAAAGTAATAACTTAAGAATGAGATAAGGTAGTTCCAAGCGAGGCCTTAAGATTCTGCTGAGTGGCAAGACACTATTGTGCTTCTAAACCTTTTTAACGGATTCCGGTGATTATCGGGTTCGAGTTCATACTCGTGTCATATTGGATACCATTAAGCCCACTCATTTATAATTCATTACTTACATAAAGGAGCGTCCTAATTTATGTAAGTAAGAAATGATAAACTTATGGTTCGGGGATTTACAATTTATTTATTTAAATGAAGAGGCGTCCCAATCCTTTCAAATAAATAGATTATAAATCATCCTACTTAATAATTCCCGATGCAATACGCGTACTCACATAACCTTCAAGGTGATGGATGACATGACGATGCATGTGCTCTAATGAGTATGGGACGAGTGTTCCAAACTCGTCTTCGGAGACTGGGAGTAAAAACTACCAGGCGAGATCAACATAGAGTTCAAGATAGTTAATGAGTACTCGGTTAGAGTAATTAAGGTAAAGGTCTTTATGAACGAGTCAACATAGCAATTATCATATAAATCCTCCTATTACAAGTCCCGCCCATACAAGACTTGTAATACTTAGATTTATACATAATCCCATGTAAACAGAACTGTGACGGGTTTTGTTTACATAGCAATTATCATATCAATCCTTATATTACAAGTCCCCCCATACCAAGATTTATTAATACTTAGATTCATACATTAATTCATGTAAATAAAAATTAACGGTCTTCATCGTTTTGCTATATTGTATATTAGCTATGAAGAACAAATAATATTCTTAGAGGACATTGTTTAACTTACAATGTCTGAGAACGAAGTGAGACCATTGCGCAACTCACAATGTCTGACGAGTAGAATGAGACCATTGTGCACACAATGTGTCTTAAAATTCTGGTATTTATATAACAACTCTTATATAAATAAACGTGCGATATACGCAAAAAAAATGTAAGCATATATATATTATATATATGTATGTCACGTAAGCACTTAATGCAGCACGTAATGTAAGCACATAAGCAAGTAACGTGTATGCACTTTAAAAATGTTTGATGTGATGCAATGTTTGTGAAAACAGTTATGCTATGGTAAAAATATGCGACCTAGTCTCTCTATAGCCTGTGCTCTGATTACCAATCTGTATAACCCAAAAAATGCATGTCGCAAGCCGATGTATGTCAGGGGAGAGTTTACTTCATAATACACATCGTAGATCCAAGAGAACGACCTCTAAATGTGTCGTTTGAAAAATAATCTCGTTGATTTCCTTGAAATTGATATAACATTTGTCCCATAATTGCATCACCATGAAAAACTTGAATGTATAGACTCCAATGCATTTCAAGTAAGCCAAGTATCTATATTACATGATAAAAAAAACATGCTTAAAACGGTCAACTATAAAGGTTGGTGCGTTCATAGGTTAGTTTAAATTAAAATGTAAGTTTCATATTGATGTATTTATCCACTGTTTCATCACAGTACATGTAAAAAATCCCAAGATTTTTATAAGAATGCACCAACACATTTTTCTGTTACCAAAAAGTACCAATCTTATCCCAAAAGATTTATAACGAATGCATGACAATTTAATGTCACAAAAAAAAGTTTCAAGTATGTTTGCCATTATCAAGGCCACAGTAAATATCCATGTGAGTATAAAACACTGTTTACGATTACTCTATTGCTCATAGAACGATGCATGAATAACAGTAATAGTTCATATGTAAGTGTTGTGGGCCCTGTAGGCTCAACCAATCATAATCCGACATGTTATAACGTTTGTTTGCCCAGTCATAGCTAATCACCCGAACGGGGATTGTCAATCCCGAATAGATCTATTTTATAACATTCGCGTAGACAACATATTATAACGTTCGTTTGCCCAGTGATAGCTAATCACCCAAACGTGGATCACACCCGAATAGATCTATTTCATAACATTCGCGCTCACCCTCTAAGTGATTTACAGTTCATGAAGCTGTGACGTAGACTTATATATACCCATCACAGGTGTTCCCTCCAAGAACACCCGGGCAGTAATTTAAAGAATATATACTCCCGTTACTGGTGTCCCCTCCAAGAACACCCGGGTAGTAAAGTAAAAATATGTACTCCCGTTACCGGTGTCCCCTCCAAGAACACCCGGGCAGTACCGTATTGTTATCAGTTCAATCCGCTTAAGCTAATCCGTAATCATTACAAAAGTAAAGCATGCAGTATGACCAAAAAACTGAAGTCATGGTAATGTTTCCCATAGCGAGCTATGTAAATGAGTATGTAAACCGATTTGTAATCAACCATGTAAATGCATTTGTAAACAAGCATGTTCTCACCCCAAAAATATATGTAAAACCAGTAAAACATGGGGCTATAAACTCACAATGTCCTTTAAAAACAATCACGTTGTTATAAGATAACCGAGTAAGTATAAGAGTTTGTAGACAAGCATGTATCCCCCTCGCGGGTTTATAAACATTCAAAAGATTGAAAAGCGAGGTTATGAAACTCACCTCGATTATGCAGAACGATGGACAGATAGGCATCTAATATGCACAACACGAACGGAAGACGAAGCGGCTCGATCAAGAAGTCGCAACTAATATTAACGCCTTGTCCCACTAGCCTAGGATAATGTATTTGGGTTTCCCGATGAATGCTTAACTAATTAAATTGAAAAAGATTTAGATTTAAAGTTGTAATAGTTTGGTGGTTGGTTAACTAATTAAATTGAAAAGTGAACACAAAGTACCTAATATATTCTTTATATATTACATATGAAAAATAAGCTCTTATATAATTCATACCGTGAATTATGTAACAAAGACAACAATCCAAAGATTACTGAAAAGTATATAATACCTTGCAGGTATTATTTAATAAGTGTGAGTAGTTAAGTAAACCAATTTTGTGTGAAACCAAATTTAATAATAAAAAGACTTCTTCTAAAAGTAGGGACCATGTCTAGTTTATAGCCATTATAAAATATACTTTAATTATTTATAAATTATATTTCGTTTCTACGATAGAATGGTGTCTAAACAGTTGCCTCGATGTTAAGGATAGTTTTCGTTCTTTGGTCGGGTTCATTGTATAATACAAGGTAATGTATCTTTTTAAATTATTACTTGGTCCCTTTATCCGTTTCTAATAATATAAGCTTTAGAAATTCATTGCGGATATACATATAAATTTTGTCAAGACTTTCCCGTTTTCAAACGTTTTCCCACATTCATGAAAACTTAATGTTTTCTTATTCGTTAAGCTAATCGTTTTCCCTTATTCAATATTATGTTGCAATTTATTCGGGTTTCCATTTTTCCACTCCCATTGTTTCAGATATAACATTATGATTCACGTTATTATATCTAAAAACTCCAAACTAATAAACTCGAGTTAGTTAAACCATTTCTACACTATTTATCGATTTTATATATATATACTATTTTCTTAATGCCTTTTATTATTTGATTTATATTTACCAAACGCACCCTTGTGCGGATTCTACCAACCAAACGCACCCTTGATGTTGTATCACTGCCAACCAATCACCCCTTTATGCTCTTTTTCCAATCCAAACAGCCCTTACGGCTGTTAACCCAAACCAAACACGCCCTTGATGGGGCTTTCACAAGCCAAACGCAGCCCTAGGCTGTTTTCCTTATACCAAACGCACCCTAATGGATGGAAATACAAGCCAAACGCAGCCCTTGTGGCGTTTTACAAACCAAACAAACACCCCCTTGCTGTTACAACCTTAAACCGAACCCACCCTCTTCAGTGTTATTAAATCCAACGCACCCTATGCCGGCTGAAAACCACACAACCAAACGCACCCTTCGTTGGTGCAAACTACAAACCAACGCACCCCACTGTGGTGCAAAATCAAACGCAACCTACTTGGTGTAATGAACCCAACACACCCTTTCTTTCTTCTTTTTGGTTGCTGACCTGAAACCAACGACAAATGCACCCTTTTTGGGTGGTTGTATAGCAAACCCGACGCACCCTTTTATGGTGTTGTGGTGGTGGTCGTCGTGGAGTAGCAGCAGGGGGTCTGTCGTGGTGATGATATTGATGAGGTTGGTGGTTGTGTGGGGGCGCGTACGATGATAACGGTGATGGAGGTGGCTGCGGTGTGGGGAGGCAGCGGCAGTGAGGGGGTGGTGGATTTAGGCGCGTGGCGGTGCGTGGTATAGGGGATAGGGTAGATCCGGTTGTGAGGAACCTTTTTGGATTTGGCCGGAAAAGTCCGCCGGAAAAGTTTTCCGGCGGCGGCAATGGTGGCTGGCGGCGGCAGGAGCTCGCCAGAGAAGATGAGAGGGAGAGAGAGTGTAATATGTGTGTGTGTGTGTATATGAAATGTAAATGAGTAAAAAGTTATAAATTTTTTTTTATTTATATATTAAAGTTATAAAAAAAGTGTAAGGTGTATAATAGTTGAGGGTTGATTATGTAAATATTTCACATGGACCAAAGGTGTAACTTTTGAGAAACTTTTACAAAATATTGGTTCGGGACTCGTTTGAGCCACTTATCGGACGATTCAAAATACGAAACTTGTGCCATTGTTTTCCAAATCATTTTTCTGATAAAAATGAGTATTTACTTGATAATGTTTCATAAATATTTTTCATAACATTTATAAAAATATTCGTTATTTATTTTGTGGCTTGGTTAAAAAAAAATTAAAAAATTTTTTTAACTCGGATATTCGCGTTATCAACAACGCTTAAATCAGTAAAATATTAAATAATTTTATTAAATAAATAGTGATAATTAAAAATAAATTTAATTATTTTTTTGTGTCGGTACCTATTGTGTGCAGTTTTCAAAACATTGCGAGGCAGTTTCGACCCTCTTCTGCTTGTTTTCAAGTCTCGAGTAAAACTAAAAAGTTGTCTGAAATATCGTTTTACATCAAATTGGTTTAGGGTCCGAATCGTGAAAACGTGATTTAGTGGCTCGTTTTTGATAAATCAACTATGAACTAATATATATCCTTTTTCGTTTTCGGAATCAATAAGTTTAAGTATAACTTTCCTTGAGAGATGTATAATATATATGATTTTATTATTTAAATATGTTCATGAAAATTTTTTACCGGTCACGCTGTAATTGCTTTTATGTGAATGCGACCAAAAAAGTTCAAAAGTCAAGTCAAACTCGAAAAGTCAAAGATTAAAATAGTCCTTTAAAATTTCGAAAATTCCCGGATGTTACACAGTGCCTCCAAATCTTGAGAGCGAACACTACTGCTCCAAGTTCCAAATCACGAGTCGTATAGTTCTTCTCATGAATCATCAGTTGGCGTGATGCATAAGCAATCACCTTTTCTCTTTACATTAACACAGCGCCCAAACCCTTCTTTGAAGTATCGCAGTATGCGATAAAATCTTCGCTTCCTTCAAGTAAGGCCAGGATTGGTGCACTGCACAACTTCTGCTTCAACAGTTGAAAAGTTGCTTCTTGTTTATCACCCCACACAAACTTGACCTTCTTCTGAGTGATCTTGGTTATTGGTTTGGCAATCTTCGAAAATCCTTCGATGAATCTTCGATAATACCCAGCAAGACCTAAAAATTGACGAATCTCCGTTGGCGACTTAGGCGATGCCCAATCTTTAATGGATTCGATCTTGGCGGGATCCACGTGAACGCCCTCACTATCAATCACGTGACCAAGGAACTGTACTTTAGAAATCCAAAATTCACACTTGGAAAATTTCGCATACAACTCTCTTTCTTTAAGCATTTCTAGATTTGAGGTTAAGGTGTCTTCGTGTTCTTGTTGTTCTTTGTATGATATCAGATACTATAGTCAGATGAAAGACAATTACGTATTTATCCAATAATAAGGTTTGCACACGCCGATTCATGAAGGGTCATGATTACGGTAGGTGCGTTTGTCAAACCCAAACGACATCACTTCATAATGGCTGAATGGGTTCTGAAAGCGTCTTTGGAATGTCTTCTTCTCGAACCTCGTTGATGATAACCGTACCTTAGGGCGATCTTCGAGTAGACACTCGGTCCCGTGAAGTTGATCAAATAAATCTCAATTTGGGAGCGGATAACGGTTCTTCACCGTTAGTTTATTCAATTCCCGGTAATCAATGCACATCCGGAATGATTCGTCTTTCTTCTTGACAAACAAGACTGGAGCTCCCCAGGGTGAGGAACTCTTTCAGTTGCTCTGACAACTCTTTCATTTAGTTGCTCTGACAACTCTTTCATTTCAGATGGTACCAATCGATAAGGTTCTTAAGCAATTCTAAGATTAGCTTAAGGTGTTCTTCGTGTTCTTTCTTGTTCTTTAAATATATCAGAATATCGTCAATAAATACAATCATGAATTTATCCAAATATGGTTTGCACACCCGATTCATAAGGTCCATGAATACGGCAGGTGCGTTTGTCAAACCAAACGGCATAACTTGAAATTCATAATGGCCATAACGGGTTCTAAAAGCGGTCTTCGAAATGCCTTCTTCTCGAACCCTCAGTTGGTGATAACCCGACCTTAGGTCGATCTTCGAGTAGGCACTCGACCCTTGGAGCTGATCAAATAAATTATCAATTCTTAGGAGAGGATAACGGTTCTTCACCGTTAGTTTATTCAATTCTTGATAATCAATGCACATTCAGAATGATCCATCTTTCTTCTTGACAAACAAGACCGGAGCTCCCCAGGGTGAGGAACTGGGTCTTATAAAGCCTTTGTCAAATAGTTCTTTTAGTTGCTCCGACAACTCTTTCATTTCAGAAGGTGCCAATCGATAAGGCGCCTGAGCTACGGGTTCAACACCAGGTATCAAATCGATTTGAAATTCCACTTGTCGAGTCAGAGGAAGACCCGGCAAGTCCTCAGGAAAGACTTCAGGAAAATTTCAAACTATTAGTACATCCTCAAGTCGCTTCTTCTCCGACTTGTCTTCAACCTCCTTTGTAGTAACATGGGCTAAAAAGACTAAACATCCTTTTAGCATGTATTCTTGTGTTTTAGAGTACGAGATAATGTGCAGACGAGCCTCGGGTCCCTGGTTGCTTCTGTCACCGTGAACAATTAATGTTTCATTTCCCCAAGGGATACGAACAATCTTCTCGGTATACATAATGATTGTTTGGTACCTTGCCAACCAATCCATACCAATTATAGCGTCAAAACTTCCAAGTTCTACGGGCAATAAATTTATGTTGAATGGATGGTTCAGGAGATTTAATGTGCAACCCCTAAGGATAATGTTTAACCCAATTATTCTCCCGTCAGCTAGTTCAACATCATAATAGTGATCTAAGGTAGATGGCGTGATATCCATTTGGGAACTAAATGTAGTAGACACAAAACTCCTATTTGTAAAAGCTTTTAGCTTATTATCTCAACTTATTGTAGTGGCTTATTTTTTATGAATGAAGATGCTTTTTATGAAGGTTGGTTTTTATTAATGCTTATTATCTTAATGCTTATTTCTTATGCTTATTTTTATACTCATTTTCTTTTACTTATTTCCAAATAAGCTCATGCTTATAGCTTATTTTTTGATCCCATCTTTTAAGCTTATATTCTAATAAGCTACTTCCATAGCTTATTTAGACTAGCTTATTTTATATTGTTTTCAATTTAGAGCTTTTCGAGTGAGCTTATTTTAGCTTATTTTTCGATTGCTTATTTTTATTCAAGCTTATTTTTTTCTTTATATAGATCTAATCCTTAATCATACCCGATCCGAGTTCACTTGATTGAACACCTTAGTTTCGGGTGGATTAGATCTAAAAATAATAGATCTTATATTTTAGCTTATTTTCTAGCATAAAATTGTTGCTTTTTTAATTCTAGCTTATTTTTCTTAGATCTAAATCCTTAAATATACCCGATCCGAGTTCACTTGATTGAACACCTTAGTTTCGGGTGGATTTAGATCTAAAGTTTTCATCTTTTTATTAGCTTATTTTGTTCTAACTTTTCATGTCTTATTTCTTATTCCATCCTTCTACATCTAAGGCCGGAGCTTAAGGGTCTTATAAGGTTGATAAATAAATAAGGTTTTGATCTTTATAGTTTTTATGAAAATAATTAGTAGATAAAGTTGACACCTTTATTTGCTAATTAGTAAAGTAAAAGCTTTAAAGTGATAAACTTATTTGTTTATCAAGTTTGTAAGATCGGGTGGTTTTATATCATTGCGGTTCTTCATTCGGTTACCCTTTTTCCCTTTTTAATACTAGTAGTTTAGAATTATTAGCTTAAAATGTTTATGTTTGATCTTATGATTGTTGCTAGTTTATTTGTTATGATTAGTGAGTAGTTCATTAGTGCTTGCTAAGTGATTAGTGATTTGGAATTTAGGTGCGGGTTTAAAAAGGTTTAAAAAATTAATAGTCATTAGAATTTTCCAATTTTCATACCGTCATTTACTTTTAATACAATTAAATACTTGTTATTTAAATTACTTTACTTTACTTTACTTTATTTGTCATTTAAATTTCTTGAAATTTGTTTTCGAAGGATTTTAATTCGTTAAACCTTAAACCCGCACTTAATGAACATTTCACGTCACTTAGCAAGCATTTTCGTCATTTATATCTTTTAGATCAATTTTAGTATAATCTTGTAGTTTTTAATCTTAAAATTAATATTAGTTTAAAAATAGTTTAAATCCAAAAGTTTAGTTTCCCTTTTATATGTTTTCCCTTTTAGTAGATTTAGAAAACCAATCCCAAAAACTTAAGTGATAATCAAGCTCGATTCCCAACATTCTCTTAAAATTCCATTAACTTCTCGTCGAAGAAACGACCCGGGAGGCTTTTGATAATTGCTTTGGTTAAAAGCGATTTTCTAGAACCCGACGAAAAATACTCACTATACTATTATTGGCCTATCCTTATTATTACGTATTAATATATATTATATATATTTATATACGTGTAGTTCGGACGTGACCAATATACTTAATTTCAGCATCCCTCTTTTCCAACGCCGCATCACGCCAGACCAGTCTTCTTTTAAGCTTATTCCTCACGAGCTCAACATGCTCTTACCTTAACCGGATCTCAGAGAACAAAGGGATATGTCGGGTTGCAGTCACATTAGCTCGATCATACACATCTTCATGGGATAAATACCTAAGGCATGAAACTGTCCAGGAGTAGCAAGATGGTCAATGAAGCTGCAGCACAACGGTCCCCTATCTATTATAAAATCATTAGTCAATTCCCAATCCGGGTGGTAAATGTCTTTAGAAACAGAAGGATCCACACTCATAGAGGGATAAAAACGATCCTCACGAGGAGTCTCTATAGTGTCTTGCACCGGATCAAATATAATGCCGAGAATATTGTGAGACACAAGGGAAGACCTGGGCCTAGGCCGGGCAGAAACCAACGGCTCAGAATGAGTGGAAGCAAAAGACAATAAAGCTGATTTCTTGGAAGATCCTTTGGAAACAAGGTGCTTAAAGCCAGGTTTTGAAGAACATAAATCATCCACGGCTTCATGAAAAGGACCGACCGTGAACTCCCCTATAGCAGACTTAGGAGGACAGATTGTCACACCTCTAGACGGGGCCTGGACGGAATACATGTCCGGAGGCGTGACTTTATTGAGCATCTCAAGTACAAAGCATAAAGAACGACCTCTAAGGGTACATTTTGAAAATAAACACTGTTGCATAAATTTAAAATAATAATAAGTTTTACATCAATCAAATTTAAAGGATTTAAATGAAAATACGCGGAAGCTTAAATGAGTTCAACAACGGTATTTAAAGACATAGACAAATCTTTGGTAAACCGGTACAGGAAAATAGACTTCACATAAGTCAAGCAATGACATCCATGCTAAGCACCTGATAAAAACATGCTTAAAACGTCAACATAGAGTTGGTGAATTCATAGGTTTAGTTCAAACGTTGTTATAGTGGACCATAAGATTTCAAAACGTATGCGACAGTTATAACAGATACAACTTTGCATAAAGAGGTATTTACGTTGCACTAAGCTCATGACACTGAAGCTAATTCTGAACGTAGCATATAACATGCCAAATAATTGCTTGCCTTTACAGGTGTCCGACCAAAGACCACCTAACTAGATTCGACATGACATATATCCATTAGTCCTGGATAGGGATAATTAGTCCTAATAGATCTATTTATTCACTCACGCTTCCTCAACCGGTCCTCCGGTCAAGAAATTAACAGTTCATGATAGTTCAGGCAAATAGTAGTCTAAACGCTACTTAGGCAACATGTAAACAGGGAAATCTCATGTATAGTACTTGTGTCCAGTTTTAAAAACAAGCAATGTTTCTCACCCCCAAGTTATAAAACATTTATTCAAAACGAGTAAAAGAGCGGGGCTATGAACTCACCTTATGCGAGTTGTGGATCAAAAGGAATCAATCAAGCGAAAACAAATCTCACGATACTGGCGACAACCTTGTAGGACTTATTTACCGTAGTGATTGTTGATATTAAAAATCATTTTGATTTAAAATTATACAACTTTAGATGAATTAACATTTATGTTGAAAATAATAAAATAAGGAATGTTATAGATTAGGCATTACGCAATTACTACAACGACGTTCAAATATAAAAATATCTCAGAATGGAGGACAGAATATTGACACTATTCAGGTAACGGAATCGGCTAACACAATCAAAGTCTAGTGTTAAGACATTGTCCCTACCCAAAGTTACCGCGATTTTTAATCCGATGGTGAAAGTGAGTGTGATGGCCCATATATGAGATTCACCGAATCTCATTTTTCGATTTCGATAACCTCTCTTTGATTCAAATTGACAATTTTCTATGATGATGAGTCTTTATCCTAAGAGGAAATCAAAAGATGAATTTAAATATTTCTCCAATCCTCTTTACGATCTTGACGATGAAATTACACTAATGAGAAAAATTTCTTCTAATCAAAAGGATTTAGATGTGACATTCTAATTCCACCGTGAATTGATAACATTGCTTTAACGCCAATCGGATCTTAGATATCTCTACTAAATCGTGACTCTCCGATTGATTCTACAAAGATCGATTCTATTTTTGATGAATTTTTCTCTTCCTCGACCTCCGGAAGAATCTAATTCTGAAATTTCTGATGCTATAATCGAGTCTCTCTCTCCATCTCCTATCCTCATTGAGGATAGTGACTCTCATATGGAGGAGATCGACTTATTTCTTGCTTCCGATGACTTGATGCCACCAGGCATTGAGATCGTCGGCTATGACTCGGAAGGGGATATTCGTTTTCTTAAAGAATCGCTACAAGACTCTCCCCTCCACTTCCTGAAAATGAACATTTTCTCTTGATCATTTTTGATGACCATCTCTTCCCCTCCTCCTCACGGAACCACCGGATGTTGAAGATTTGTTTTAATTTTGAACCTGGATGCGGCGTATGTTACTAAGAAAGTTGGTGGTGGACATTTCTGAACACGTGTTTATCCTAATCTTTTGCCGCACCCACCCCAACCCCTTTGTCCCAGTGTTTGACCTTTTGCTCCTTTTCATCCAAAACGAGGACATATGTTCAAACCTGGTATTTTCACTTCTCCTTTCTTATCTCATCGGCCAGAATCACTTTTATTTTTTCTGAATGCCCATGATGATTTCTTGAGGGACATTCTCCACTTGGATGTCCCCCGTATCTCCATTTTCTTTCCTCCGGTGACCAGCTCAAGTGTGGGGGATCGAGTCATGCTCAAGACTCGGTAACAAAAATAAGCGCTTCTCGGGAGGCAACCCGTGTCTTTTCTTCTTTCTATTTTCTTTTCTTAATAAATAACATGTGATTTATTACCCTGAAGTGTGGGGCGTGCGTTCTTTCTATGTTTGTGGTGCTAGTTTTTTGCATGTGAATTCCTCAAGATCTGAAGAAGACCCGTGCTCGATTTCAATCCTCCAATCGCCGGTTCTTCAATCTAAGCTTATTTTTGGATCCTTAATCCCTGATCATTTATATATAAATTGTTTCCCCTTTCACACTAATTTTTTTTTTGTTGCATTTGCATTTTTCATTCCTAAGTGTGGGGGTAAAACCTGATATTTTTGAACATTGAGGCCAATGTTCCATTCTAAGTGTGGGGGGGATTTCTATCGAAATGTGATCATACCTGTGCCTTGCTGTGTCCCGCGCAACCCCGTTTTGACCAAAATTTTAAAATTTTTTATGTTTATTAAAAAAATAAATAATCATAAAAAAAATGATTATTAAAATATAAATTATATATAATAAGACTAGGCCCTTAGAAATAGTACTTTTGATTTTACCGAGTTTAAAACTCTAGCTTTCCCCTTAGCTTTTTAGACTTAGCGTTTGCTTAACTTTAAAATTTAGCAAAGAACGAAAAATGATAAGTGTAAAGTAGAAGTTGATGCTACAACAAGGATTATTTTGGAAACTTTAAAGCTCATATATGAAATTTGTCGTCTTTTTCCACCCGTAAAGCTTCTAATTTGAACTAATAAATACGTGCTATCATTGAAAATTAGACTTAAATCAACTATTTATTGAATAAAGAATGTATCCGATATCAATAAATTTTTAAGTCTTAGTTCAAATTTTATATTTAAATTTCTAAAAAATGTATGTCTCTTCGATTACTGTTGCAAATAAATAAATAAAACAATTAAAAATAGAAAAATATCTCTGCCAATACTTCATCGTGTCAGAGTCTGGCGGAGGCGTTGGCTCGATGTTG
The DNA here is from genome assembly GCA_026074375.1 of Tanacetum coccineum. Classification (NCBI taxonomy): domain Eukaryota; kingdom Viridiplantae; phylum Streptophyta; class Magnoliopsida; order Asterales; family Asteraceae; genus Tanacetum; species Tanacetum coccineum. The sequence goes on from BQNB010012546.1 coordinate 55,788, forward strand.
AAGTGTTATATAAGGTGGGGGCCGGTGTCATAATAAGTAGAATAACCTCTTGTCGACTCGCTATCGATGTGGCTTCGAGATAAAAGGCACCGGTGATATATTATGATTATAGCAACAAAAAAAAATGAAAAAATGAAAAAATATAATAATAATAATAATCCATGGTCGAAATATGTTTGCTACATCATGTCGGAGGCGTGGCCGATGTTGTAGCCTTCTAAAGGACCGGGGTTTAATAGTTTATGTTGCTTAGTAAGTGGAAAATTATTTTTATTAAATTTAAATAGTTTTTTGCACTAAGGACCTAGTACAATCGTTTTATATGTGATTTTTCAAATAAGATATGTGTAAACGGAAAACCTTAGAGATTTTGAAACCGAAGGTCCGTGAGTCCCGATACTAGTCTCCGTGAGGTGTCAAAAGCCCGTCGTACATAGCCGACGAGGTTGGGAATGCCGAGACGAAATCGCTACATGGATGATCTCGCCTTCAAATCAATCTGTCTCGAGTGGAACTTGAAACATAGTTTTTTGGCATAAACGTATCCAGTGTTGAAATTCGAAATTAGCACATTCACTTAATAAATAAATAATGTATCGTAGTGAAAAGTTTATACCAAGTTACAAGATACTGAGTATGTAGCATCCTAACTTGTACTTAGCAGTGATTTCCGTTTAACTTAGTTTGGGGATTGTGAAAAGTCAAGGATGACGAACTCCTATTCTTAAGCCTTTTAAAATAAATTTTATAAAAATTATTATCTTAGTTATTATTATTTAATAAGTGGTTAAAACTGGGTCCTTTCGAATTAAGATGATTTTTGAAAACCTTTTGATGACACCTTTTCTTTCTTGTTTAGATTGTGAGTGGTCATAAGATAAAAGGGGATAAAGTTATGTTTTTTCGGTATTGTTTTATTTACATGCGTGAATGACCAGCATGGTTTAGAGTGGGGTGATTGGATATTGGCTAAAATATACATATTTTTGTACCCCCGTAAAACACTACAAAGGACTAAAAAACACTGAAAATATAGATAATTAGTTTGGCAAACATGTTTGTATTTTTTTTTTTATGTCTACAGTAAAAGGATTGAAAACGAAGCAAAAACTTAATTTTCCGGTACTTTCGACGACGTTTTTCACATAATCGAGGTCCAACGAAGTCGTGAATATGCTCGATACACCATAGGAAAGAGAACACAAAAAAAGCTAACGATTCAACGTAACAAGGCCTTTCATATTTTAAAACCTTTTTATTATGAACCTTTTTGTCCCTGTTTGAACCTTTTATCTTTATTAAACCTGGACCAAGTTAAAATGGGTTATATATATATAATTTTGCATCCAATTATTGTAACTATGTCACTAGGCACAGCGTAAGCGTGTGTGCATAAGTTTCATTAGGTCTTGAGTTTGATTCTTGTGAGGGTTTATTCCCTCAAACCGGACCCGACCGCCCATGACCTGACCCTGACCAGGGCCATGTCCCGATCTAGACGCCGGCCCATGATCCGACCTGACCGGCCCAATACCCCGACCTGACACGACCCCAAATACTCGACCCGACCCGACCCAATACCTGACCCGGCCCACCATTGACTTACCGACGACCACCGACGACCGTATGGTCCAGCGTGGCCGGCGATGCAACGGTGGTCTGCACCAGTTGACCATCGTTGAACCGTCGTGTGACCACCGATGACCACCGTTGACCGCAACGTTGTACCATTCACCGTTGACCCTATCGTCGTCGACCACTCGATAGACAGTGTCCGGCGGCGTTTGACCGGCGGTTGACCAACGGTGGGCGAACAGTGAAAATGCCACGTGGCACCACTCAGGTGGTGACACGTGGCGCTTCTAATGATTGGTGTCAGATTGTATAGTGCATGTACGAGGTACGAGTACAGTACACTCATAACCAGGTACTAGTACACGTCAGTACTGAGGTACTGTTCAGGTGGCGTCTGACCAATCAGAGGTTGACACGTGGCACTGGCGTGTGTCAGTCCGAGGTACTGTAGCAGTCAGTACGAGGTAGGCGTGTGCCAATCATGGGCAATAATGAGGCGGTTGGTGGAGTGCAAAATGACCAAAATACCCCTAGATCTAGCAATATAATTGGATGGAGGCTTGAAAGGACGAAAATACCCCCACCTACTTGGGGCTATAAATACAACACCCATCAAGCTCATTTGGGGTGATTTTGGGGTGATTTTAGAGAGAGATTTAGTTTATTAAATTAGTAGTATAGGGTAGTTTTAGGAGAATGAAGTATACTTTTTAGCTTATTTGTAAAAGCTTTAATAGGCTTATTTAGCTATTGTAATAGAAGATTTTGAGCCTTATTAATGAAGATATTTAAGGTTGTTTTTATTTATGATTATTATTAACTTGATGCTTATTTTCTTTTATCTTATTCTTCTTCTACTCTTCTTTTCTTTTGCTTATCCCAAATATATCACATGCATATACTTTATTTTTGGATCCGATCTCTTAAGCTTATATTCTAATAAGCTTCTTTAATAGCTTATTTAAACTAGCTTATTTTATATTGTTTTTTATTTAGAGCTTTTCGAGTGAGCTTATTTTAGCTTATTTTCGAGTGCTTATTTTTCTAAGCTTTTTTTTTAGATCTAATCCTTAAATACATTACCCGTCTCTCGTTCACATTGATTGAATCCCTTAGTTTTCGGTTGATTAGATCCAAAATAATAGATCTTATTATTTAGTCTTTATTTTCTAGTCAAATTGTTGTTTTTTTTTATATAGCTATTTTTCTGAGATCTAAATCCTTAAATATACCCGATCCGAGTTCACTTGATTGAACACCTTAGTTTCGGGTGGATTTAGATCTAAAGTTTTAATCTTTTTATTAGCTTATTTTGTTCTAACTTTTCATGTCTTATTTCTTATTCCATCATTCTACATCTAAGCAGTCGGAGCTTAAGGTCTTATAAGGTTAATAAATAATAAATTTTGATCTTCTAGTTTTTATGAAAATAATTATTAATAAAGTGACACCTTTATTTGCTAAATTAGGGAAGTAAAAGCTATAAAGTGATAAACTTATTTGTTTATTAGTTTGAAGATCGGGTGGTTTTTTAATATCATTGCGGTTCTATCATTCGGTACCACTTTTTCCCCTTTTTTAATTCAATAGTTTTTAGAAATTATAAGCTTAAAATGTTTTAATGTTTGATTTAGTGATGTTGCCTAGTTTTATTTTTAAGATAGTGAGTAGTTTTACTCTTGTGCTTGCCTAATGATTAGTGAATGGAATTTAGGTGCGGGTTTAAAAAGGTTTAAAAAAATTTTTAATCATAAGAATTTCCAATTTTACATACGTCATTTATTTTTAATGCAAATTTAAAATCTTGTCATGTATTTTTCTAAAAAAACACTTTACTTTACTTGTCATTTAATATCTTTAAACTGTTTTCGAAGGATTTTCAATTTGTTAAACTTTAAACCCACACTTAATGAAAAATTTCACGTCACTTAGAAGCATTTTCCTCATTTATTTCCGTTAGATCAATCTTAGGTATAATCTTGTAGTTTTATCTTAAAATATATTAGTTTAAAAATATTTAAATCCAAAAGTTAGTTTCCCTTTATAATGTTATTTTCCTTTTAGTAGATTTAGAAAAACCAAACCAAAACTTAAGTGATAATCAAGCGACGATTTACAACTTGAACGTAGATTTCCATTCCACTCTCGCCGAGGAAAACCTACCCGGGGAGGTTTTTTGATAATTAGCTTTGGATAAAAGAGATTTCTTGAACCCATCGGAAAATACTATAACTAAATTCTATCATATTGGGCTATCCTTATTTAAGTACGTATTTATATATTAATATTATATACGAGTATTTCGGACGTTGATCAAGGTGAAATTCCATTTAGTACAGAATTGTTGATGACATCATCTTTGTCTACAAATAAGTCTTTGTGTGTTGATTTGAGCAGATATCATAAGAGATTCCGGATGATTCTAAGGGGATCTCACTTCTCCTGGATTACAAGTACAACAAAAGGAGGATGGAATCTTCATTACAAGACAGTATGCGACAGATATATTGAAGAATTGATTTTACCACTGTAAAGCAGCAAGAACACCATAAGACTCGCAAAAGGCATTAAACACGGATGAAGAACTGAGGATAGGATGTTGACTTATATAAGATCAATATTGGATCATGATGTACTTAACAACTTCTAGCTTGGACATAATGTTGCTGTTTGTGCTTTGTGTAAGGTTTCCACGTTACACCAAAACATCACACCTCATGTAGTGAAGCTGGTCTTTAGATACTTAAAAGAACAGCCTAAATAATCCTTTGGAATCCAAAGATTCACCATTTGACTTGGAAGCTTTCTATGATAGTGATTATGCTGGAGCTAGCCTTGACAGGAAAAATCCACAACAGGAGGTTTCAATTTCTTAGCAAAGATTATTTCATGCAATGTAAGAAGCAACTATAGTTGCCAACTCTAACTAACGTGAAGCAATATGTTTGTTGCTGGCTAATGCTGTGGCAGATGTTTTGATTCCAAAATCAAATGTTTGATTATTGGGTTCAAACTTCATGAACACCAAGAATTTTTATTCACATTGGATAAATGAAAGCACCTTTTGTATTGTGAAGAATCCATGTTTCATCTAATTACCAAAGTCACATGAGAATAAGGCATCATTCATCAGAGATTCTTATGAGAAGAAGTTGGTTAAGTGAATCAGAATCACACAGACCCACAATGTTGCAGATCTTCCTCACAAAGGCTTTTGATGTAGGCAGGTTTACTTTCAGAATGCTAGCATTGGATTACTTAATCTCATATAGCATTGTTTGAGGGAGGATAATTAAGATGGATGAAAGGAATTTAACATTCAGTAGAAGTTGATGAAGAGGGTCAAGTTAACCCCTGATCCCCATTCACAATTTACATCGGCTCAACTCTCTAATTAAGAACCAAACACACTGTTTTATAATCATAACAACTTCAAAAGACTCAAAAATCCTATGGAAAGCCAAAGACCACTGAGATATCTCAGTCAGACTAGTGACCTATCACCTTGTTGCAGATGTAGACTATCTAAAAGGAGTGGAAGACAAATAGAAAGGGCCTGCCACTACTGCTTCTAGCTTAGAAGCAAGCAGACAATGGTAACAAAATAGGACCAATCCATGCAACAATATGAAATCTTTCCTCAGAAACTGATTCATATAGTGTCCCAGTGCCAAGATACCATATTTGGGGTGTAGAAGCTTTAAACTAGTAGAGGCTGCATCCTAAACAGTCCAATGATCAACCTCGTCGTCCAAGAGTGTAACATACTTGGAAGTGTGGAGGACAATGGAAACTAATGGAAATTGATGGAATCATTGTACTAGAATTGTCTTGAATTGGTGAGAAAAAGAAAAGAGAGATATAGTGAGATAAAAAACAAAAAGAGAGTTGTGTGATAAAAACAGAAAGAGTAAATTGGTAAGAAAAAGAAATGAGAGATTTAGTGAGCTGAAAAACAGAAAGAGAGATTGTAAGAATCTAAATTTATAACGGCAATGCTTGTTGGAACAGAATTGGAGTTGATACTGCTAGGCATAAACTTAACACTGCCTATATTAAGTTAGTACTGCAAGGAATATTTTAATACTGCTGGGTAAAGTTAATACGAGCTGACCTAAAAGTTAGTACTGTTAGTCTAAAATTATTACTGTGGGTAACCGTTTTGTACAGTTTAGGCATAACAGAATTTCCTTAATTAAATATAGCCGTTGTGAAATTTCCGCCAACAACTTCATCTATAGGTTTGACTAATTTGGAGAATTCATGATCTTTCTATAAAATCATAAGCTTTCTTCAAGATAAGAACAAATTTCATTCAATCTGTCAAATCAAAACCCTAAGTGCTCTCTATATAATCTCAATTAACTTTGCCAAGCTCACATACTCTCATATACAAACATATTCCAAAAACCCTAATCTAACTGTCTCTCCATCAATGACGAATTATGATTCGCGAGAAGCACAACATGTTGCCTACTTACAGGAAGTCCAGAAGGAAGTGAAGGATATTCAATGATAATTGATTTGCTCACTACAAGACACATTAGTATACCCTTACTGTGTATCTATTCTCTCTCGATAAACAAAGATTTTGGTCAAAACAGCTTCTGCAAGCACACTGAGAATGGAGACATGAGAAATCACTGATATAAATAATGGGACAGTCAAGTTGTTTTTGAGCATCCTAATAAAGACATCTTAAGTTAGAAATTCTGATGGTATTAGTAACTTTTCACCTTCAAAATTTTTTGAGCAACTTGATCTAATAGGGTATGTGTCCAATTCTGATAACTTAACTTTTCAAAAGGGACACTTTTCCCCTTAGTGGAAATTTTTGATTTATACCATCCTTCACTGCTTAAGTTCTAAGAAAACTGTTTGGGACAGTTTAGTAGCAATATAGCAACTGCTATCATTTGCTTGGCCACAAACAGAACCTTTAATTTTTCCAAATTGATTTTTGATGCCATGGTGAAAAACTTGGAAATAAGACAAAAAAAATTAGGTATCCCAGAGATAATACAATACTTTTTGAACAAGCACAAAGAGATCCTTCTTACCTCATAAAATAATTTATATTGCTCCTACCCTTACATAAAAACTGTTTAGCAATATGAAAAGAGCTTCTAAGGGATATACTGGGGTGGATACTCCATTGTTTCAAAAAAAGCTTGTTCAGGGTCAGATTTTACAGGGTAAAGGATCAACAATCCCAGTTGAGTCCCATCACACACCCATCAGTGCTCCATCTACCTCACAACCACCAACTTCACCATCCTCTATGCAAACAACCCATGTTGCTGAAGAAGCTGCTACCATGCCTCATGATTCACCTCTCCTAAGAGTTCACTCACTTGGAAGTGATAAGGGCAGTATGACACTTAATGAATTGACAATTCTTTGTACCACATTATCTAAGAAAGTGGAGACTTTGGAATCCGACTTAAAGCAGACCAAACTGACATATGGTGCTGCTTACACTAAGCTCATCATGAAAGTGAAGAAGTTGGAGCACAAAGTAAAGTCAGTAAAGCTAGAAGAAGGGTCAGACTTGTTGTTTCAGAAGATGAAGATGAATTGGAGGATCCTTCAACAGGGGAGGAAGATTGCTCATATTGATGAAGATGAGGTAATTACTACTATGCAGATGAGTGCACAAACTAATGAGGCATGACATGATTTTGAGAATCTGATTTTGAGTTTATTGCTCCTAAGAAGATAACTATTGAGCCCGATATTAGTAATACTATTGTACCATTATAGTACTGGTGGTGCAGAAGTTAGTACTACCAGCCCTGAAGTTAAAACTGATGTTGAAAGTTTAGTATATATCAAAAGAAATGCAGTAAAAAGAAAAGATAAAGGCAAAGCTATTATGAAAGAAACTGAACATACTCGAAGAAGACAAATGTTAGCAACTAGAGCAAGGAAAATACTTGGTTGAAGAAGCTCTTAGAGATGCAAGAACAACTTATGAAAAGAAAAGTCAAAGGATAGCAGAGTTATAAGAAGCTAGCACTTTTAATCTAAATAAATGAGATAACATACAAGCTCAAATAAAGCTATGAAGAGGTTAGTCACACAGGTTACAAGCACAAGAAAGAGAAAGATACTCTGAAGCTGACAAGGCAAGATTACTTGTAGAGCTTATAAATGAAAGAAAGAGAAAATTTGCCCAACAAAGAGCTGAACAAAGAAGGAACAAGCCCATGACTCAAGCTCAACAAAGGACTTACATGTGTAATTATATCAAGAATATGGGAAGTCACACTCTACAACAATTGAAGAAACTTTCCTTTGATGAAGTCAAGGAGTTATTTGAGACCACAATGAAGAGGGTAAATACTTTTACTCCAATGGAGAGTGATGATATAGTTCCTAAAGTTGTAGCTGGAAGCTCAAAGATAGATGCTGAACAAGAACTTAATCAAGAAAGTTCAAAGAGACAAAAGATAGGAGAAGGCTCAGTAACGCGGAGCTGACATAATCAAAAGATGAACTGTCTCAGAAACAACTACACAGCTAATGATCATAGTTCTAAGAGAAGGATGAATGTTTGAAGCCCACAAACAAATACCCAATCATTGCTGAGAAGTTTCACTCTGAAGACTCCAGAAAATATTGGAAGATCATCAAGAGGTAATCAAAAAGAGGTATAATCATGATCCTTTGAAGATATGCTAAAGAATTTTGACAGGGATGATCTAGTCAAACTATGGATTCTAGTTCATGAAAGATTCAACTCAACAGAACCTACTGAATATAAAGAAAGAGAACATTTGGGTATATGAAGAGTTATTTAGAACCAGATGATGATGATAAACTCTATTGGAAGCTACAAAGGAATATGCATATCCTTTGAAATGGAGATTATAAAAACATTTGATTTCATCATGTAATCTAAAGAAGAAGGACATATATTTTCATGCTGGTTAAGTAAGATATCCATTAACAAAGCACTTAATGACTTTGATGTTTGTGGTAACAAGCTGAAAATTGGAATGAATATTCAGTGACGCATATGAGGCTTTTAATGAAAATCTTTATACTATCAACAAACCAAGACAGTAAAGTGTTTTGGAAGCATCCTCTCAGCACAGATGTTTGAATCAGAGAAACTTAAAAGATTTGAATGACAATCACAAGTTAGGGAGGATTGTGGATTAAGGACTTCTAATACTTTAGTACTGCTGTTCACTTAGTACTGCCATTAGAAGACTTAGTATTGTCAAGCTTAGTTATACTGCCAGTACAAATTGGTTATACTATGCTAGGTAATTATACGTTAGTTAGTACAATAGTTTGTTATATTAAGTTATGACTGCTAAAAGTATATGCATGAGTTATATTAGGAATAGATATGCATGATCACTTGACGCGTTTTGTAAGCCCATTCGGGTTTCCTTGGTGTATATAAGGAACTCTAAGGCATAGATCTAGATAATTTTTCATATTGTAAAATCTAGTTTTCACATAGCAAATATAGTTATTATTCTAGTTTCAAGGTTTAATTTGTAACTTTGATTTGTGTTATTAATATATTAAAAGTTTAGCAAGATCTTGTTTTTACTAGTTTCTTGTTCTTCTTAGTATTACCAAGCAGATTCGTATAGAATTATTATTATATAACAATCTATAGTTTCTACTATATTTTTTTGGATCTATCCAACACAACTAAGCTTTAACAAGCTAAGTAAGATCTGTTCAAAAGGGATCAACACACACCACTTCACGACAATTCACTACTTGGTTTCACTTACGACTTCCTCTTCATAACATGACTATTCTTCACTTCACAACTTCTCTACCCTTCACGACCTTTCTATACTTTTCTTCACAACTTCACTTTAACTAAACACTACCTTGATCACACCAATCAATCACTACTTTCTAAGATCACCTTGATCTATCTATACTTACAATGATCACAACAATCTGCCTTAATTGTTTACAGCAACTACGATGCACAAAATCCACACCTTCACAATATACACAAATGATTTACAAGATATAACACAACTACATAACCAACAACTATACTATAACACTTCTTGATTTGTTGATAAGAAGTATTCTTCTCTTGCACTTGAGGAATTAAGCTTGAATCACTTGGAAACAAAGCTTTATGATTAAATGATCAAAGGAAAGAAAAGAGTGTATAAACTGATTTGGAACAGAAAGAAAGTATGTGCAAAAGGTGAGAAAATCAGTGGGAAATAGTCCAGTATTTATAGGAAAACTAGTCTGACAATTTGTCTGGGCGGTCCCCTTAAATAGATGTCGGTCCCTTTAATTATTAAGGGGACCGCCATTATAATTAAGGGTGCCGGCCCAAGCTCATACGGCTGAACAACCCTTTTTTGTCGTTTCCCCTCCTGGTGGGATGTATTTTCATAAACATTTAGCCATTTTTTAGTAGAAAATTTGAATTCAAAATATTTATTTGAATAAAACATTTTTTTAATCTAAAAATGTTTTGTAAACGATATAAAAATGTTTGTGACATTTTTATAAAAAATGTGAGGTTGAATAAAAATCTCTTTTACATTAAAATACATTAAGCATTTGTTTATTCATACCTTTAAGTGATTAAATTTTTGAAATGAAAATTTACTACTAATTACTTGTTTACGAATAATTTTTCATTAATCGTTTTTACATTTTGTGATTATCAAAACGTAGAGAGGTCAAAAAATATTAATAACGTTTTTAGGCATTATTTCTATCAATAGTTTAAATGCCTTAGCCATAAGTACAAGTGCCATGTTCATTGCAGTTGTGGGATCAGAAATGTCTTTGGGATTTAGCATTGGTTGTTGCAATTAGTTCGTGTTGAATGAAGGTTGTGGGACATAGTTGTAAGTTGAGGGTGGTTGGATTTTTCCATGTAGGTAATTTATGATGCTGATCAGGGTGAAACAACTGATACATTGTAGGGAATTATGAAATTTGCCGCATTAGTGCCAAAGGATCATGTGTTTTTTCAAGTCGTTTCGTCCTGAGTTCATTTACCTCCTCCTGATTCATTTTCAAGAAGTCATACAACTGAGTGTAGTCTACTTGATTCAAATCCTTTGTCTGACAAACAATAGTGATATGACATTTCCATTCTGGTTTGTAGATTGTTGAAACTTGAGATTGTTGGCTTATCTTTTCTGGGAAATGTTGTTTCATTTAAAATCCTTCATTAGCTTGAGCAACGATGAAAGTAAGATTCAATTGATTCCCCATCTGTAGAAGTGAACCTTCCTCATTCATTAAATAGCTTACCCTTTTTCTCTTGAGCCCTAATATCATAACCTTTCATCATTTGCTGAACGTGTAACCAAATTCCCTGAGTAGTGTCACAACTATCTACTGCAGCATAGATGTCTTTAGGAAGACCATGTCTTCTGGAAGACCCATGAGGATAGTCTGAATAGTTTGGTCATCCACTTCCATTTGCTTTACTTCTTTCTTGGTGAGTTCATCATCTGTCTTCTTATGAGTAGATTCGGCTACAGGAGGTACATTGTTAGGATCACCGGGTTCATGTATCATTCGTCTTACATATGGACCATTCTTGATTGAATTAACAAGAAATTTCCCATTTGGTTTACTCTTTGCATAACGAAGAAGACGAAAAGACCATGGAACATGGTTGTCTTTGTTGAGCATAGGTGGACAACATAAATGTCTTGTTGAGTCGACATTGCAAAAATATGAGAAATGATATTATAGGATTGATTCAATGATTAGTGAGAGTTGTGTAATTGTGTAATTGTGATGTTGTTTTAAGTGTTTTTGAGTTGTGTTTTTGTTGTTGTAGTTTAAAGATTTGTTTAAAAAAAGATGATCAAATTGCCTGAAATGATGGATCAAACCGTTGGATGAATGTTGTCAAATTGCTGGATGAATGTTGTCAAATGGCTGGATGAATGTTGTCAAACGTCTGGATGAACGTTGTCAAACCTCTGGATGAACGTTGTCAAACCTCTGGTTGAACGTTGCCAAACCTTTGGATGAGCTTGCCAAATGGCTAGACTTGAAGTGCCAAATTGCTAGAACTAAAAGAGCCAAATCGCTAGTTTTTGAGTGCCAAATCGCTAGTTTTTAAATGCCAAATCGCTAGTTTTTGGGTGCCAAACGTCTAGTTTATCCTGCCAAACGTCTAGAAGAACGAAAAACACAAACGAACCAAAACACTAAAAACACCCAAAAACCATAATTTTAACGTTTTTCCTAAAAAATTTTTGCAAAACTAACTATATCTATGCTATATCTAAACCATGACTTTAACATTTTTAACATCAAAAATTTTATCACTTTTTTTTGAAAAAAAGGCTTAAAAACACTTGATATCTTAGATTTTTGCAAGGTAAACACACACAAACAATCATGTAATCATCCCTGAGCACTTGATACCACTTGTTATCTAATATCAAACACACACACAAAGAAGAAAAGAAAGAAATTCTAGAGAGAGAAAAAGGGTTTAGAGAGAGAAAGATATGGAGTGAAAGATGGAAGATTCAACTAGAGAGAAAATGTAAACCAACACCCTCCTAACATGCTAGGAGTGTGGTATTTATACTACAAGGGGCCGTCCCTTATAGGCTTTTTATTAGGCCGACTTGGGCCGAAACATAGCAACTAGTGGGATTTAAGCCCGTAACTTAGACCCAATTAGCTTAGACAATTCCCGTTAACTATAATAATCCTATACAAGGTTCGGGAATAATAATGACCATAACTTTACAAAAACTAAGGCTAACAAGTTGTATTGGCGGCCCAACATGAAAGTAGACACTGCCACCTATGTCAGCAAGTGCTTGACATGCTAAAAAAAGCTGAATACCAAAATCCATCCAGTTTGTTGGTACAACGTGAGATACCTTAGTGGAAATGGGAAAAGATAACAATAGATTTTATCACAAAGCTACCAAAGACATCGAGCGGTTATGACACGAATAGTTGATCATCTTACAAAGTCTGCACACTTCTTGCCAATATAGGAGACCGACATGATGGAAAGACTGACAAGACTTTATTTGAAAGAGGTAGTCTCCAAGCATGAAGTGCCAGTCTTAATTATCTCAGACCAAGATAGCAGATTTACATCTTGTTTCTAGCAATCACTCCAAAAAGCTTTGGGTAAACATCTAGATATGAGCACCGCGTATCATCCACAAATAAACAGCCAAAGTGAAAGAACCATCCAAACGTTGGAAGATATGCTACGCGCTTGTGTGATCGATTTTGGCAAGGGTTGGGATAGGCATTTACCCTTAGTAGAGTTTTCATACAACAATAGTTATCACACTAGTATTAAGGCTGCACCGTTCGAGTCACTGTACGGTTGTAAGTGTCGATCACCTGTCTGCTGGACTAAGGTTGGAGATAGTCAACTCACTGGTCTCAAGTCGAAGATAAGGTTATGTTAAAGGTTTCACCTTGGAAATGAGTAATATGTTTTGGCAAATGGGGAAAGTTAAACTCGAGACACATTGGACCTTTCAAGGTGTTATCTAAAGTTAGACCCGTAGCTTATCGACTAGAACTCCCACAACAACAAAGCAAGGTTCATAGCACATTCCATGTGTCAAAATTGAATAAGTGCTTGTTCGATGAAACACTCATCATTTTGTTGGAAGAGATCCAAATCGACGACAAACTTTATTTCATCGAGGAGTCGGTGGAGATCATAGACCGAGAGGTCAAGCGATTAAAGCAAAGTCGCATTTCAATCGCCAACTCCAGGATATGTCTTGAGTTCACCTAGGAACGTGAGGACTAGTTTCTTATAAAGAATGCACACCTATTTTCCGACACCACACCACCGGATACCACCAACTGAGTTTCGAGATGAAACACTTTTAACGAGGAAAGACTAAAACAACCAGTGATTTGCTAGGTTAATACTTGACTATTAACTTATGATTTTTCACTTTAAACATTTTTGTGTTTAATTTAACTCATAATCGGGAGGTTATCTCGTGTTTTAGCAAAAAACATCTTCGGATGCGTTTCGGCATTAGACTAAGTTTAGTCTACTCATAACTAGCGTGTTATTACTTTATAGGAATGTTTTTATATGTCGCGTATGTTATTTTACGGGTTACGTAAAATAGTTTCTTATTGCATTCGTATGCATGCATACATGTATCGTTCTCTCCAAGATAAAATATCTAGATATTCAAACACTCATGAAAAATAAAATTTTGAAAAACACCTTGGTCCCCCCTCCCCCTTTGCTCGGCCAAACCATCCCCAAACCCACATAGGGTTGTTTTTGTGTCTTGCATTGTACAAGTGATCAACATATATGTTTTAACCATTATCTTAGTCCTTCCTTATTTTTCTCTCAACAATATTTTATCTTGTGATGGGATTGAACCCCACATGCATGTGCCAAACTCAATATATGTACATTGGTTCTAGTCATTCATCCATTTCATTCACCAACACAAAAATACATAGCAAAATTTTTCTCTCTTTCTCTCTTCTTCTTCTTTGGTTCGAACAGCACAAGGAGCAAACAAAGGGTGTTATCTTTTTGATATTTAAGATCCGGGTTGATATATATATCTTTATATTATTTATAAGAGAAGGCATGACACATCATAATTCCACATGGAGCAACTGAGAATTTGTAAATTGACAAACAAACACCTCAACCAATAAAGCAACTGAGAATTTGTGATAGACAATGAAAATCAAATATGTCATGGTTTTTAAAAAATAATAGCTAAATTTCATAAATATATTGATAATTCTACATATATTCTTTTTACATAATTTAGGAATTGATTTTGAGAAGATATTAATAAAAAAAACCACTGTATACAACTTTCAAATAATTCGGCTCTCACAATTTAGGGTTTGTATTTGTCATTCCAGAAAAACACAGGTTCTCTTCTCCAGGATAAACTTAAAACCATAATGATGAAATTCTGTTGCTTTTAATTTTTTAGGTACATGGCTATTGTTGTAAGTGGCATCACTATCAAAAGCTCTTGATTGTAATAAGGAATGAAATTTTAAATTGGGCATTACAATTCATATTGTGTACCGAATACTGTTTGAAGTAAACCCTAACGTTTTTTTGGGCAAAGGGTTTTACCCCGGTAAATATAAATAAACCCTAACGTTGAAATTGTGGTTTTATTTTTTTAGGTATTATGTATATTAGAATTTATGCCTCTTCTTTTGAAAACCTAATGAACCACGTAAAAAAGGTATGTATCTTATTCTGAAAACCTATGCTGATGTCTTTGCTCATGACTAATCGTTTGGGATCTCAGCATGTAAGCATTTGAATTCCTATTGTGTTTGATAGCCTCTTATTTGGCCTTATCATGAATCGGTTAATGATAATGATTGTTTGGTAAACTTTTGTTCCTCCCATATTCGTTCCACTAAGATTTAAATTGGCCAGCGCTGGAAACATGCAAAATGGTTAAGCACCACACAAGTAACATAAATGTCATCTTCAAAACTGTCCCTTTTATGATTATTTTATATAGCTTATATTTTTAACGATAAAATAAGTGGATCGGTTGCCAACATCAACATATATATATAATATATCCTACGTATTTTATCATTTAATTAAGAGTAAATTATATCGATTGTGACTCCGAGCTATCCAAAACGATAATGGCTCTGTAATTAATCAGCTCGCAATGTTGAGTCGAATATCCAGATATACCAAAAAAAATATGTACCGATGGTTCATGTTGTTTGCGTAATTAAATTGCTAATGAGTTATTTGCAAATGCTTCAATCTAAGATTAGTTCGTAATTTATATTATTTTATGATCTTTTGATAAGACTATTTACATTTTGTTGTTTACTCCGACATTACTTTGTTGTATTATTTTTTTTATTTGAGTTAATATTTTTTTAATCAAAATATGTATTTTGCTCAGTACAAAGTCAAACATAAGGTTAAATTGGTAATTTTAGACAACTCAAATTGCTTATTTAGAATTTTTTTTATCAAACATTCATTTTTACTCTGAATGAGATTCACTCAGCATTTTAGAATCATTTAGCAACTTTGATTTATTCAACGCTAAATCATATTTTTTATCAAACAACCCCTTAGTTTTGTCTTTAATCATATATATTGGGTTCTTGATATTTTCTTTAGATCAAGGGATATAAAGTGAAACTCAATAGGTTATGTCACCTTTATCAGATTAAGTGCTAAAATTTTCCAGTTTTTTAATAGTATGCATAAGTTATTAGTTGAGCAAGATTTTTATAGGTTATGTAAGATTAGAAACATCATAAAACAAGCTACGAAGTGTATGATCTGAATCATCACCTTTGTTGACAGATTTAATTAACTTTTTCTTTCCTTTTAAGACCTCCACTTAATTGTTTCATGTTTCCTTTTTGAAGGTATTGCAAATGCCGGCTGCCATTAAACCCTGATGTCTTTATGCTAGAGTGTGAAGCTTGCAAAGAACGATATGTCATGTTTCTTTCTTGTTAGATTTGTTATTTTTACAAAATGCAACATGCCATGAAAAGTGCATTTGTGGTTTATATGTAGATATTCTTCCTTATGCCATGTAACAGTATATATAATATGAGAACGCAGTATTCAGTTTGGTTGGTTTATATCATTTTTTTTGTGTATCTGC
Organism: Tanacetum coccineum; assembly: GCA_026074375.1. Taxonomy (NCBI): domain Eukaryota; kingdom Viridiplantae; phylum Streptophyta; class Magnoliopsida; order Asterales; family Asteraceae; genus Tanacetum; species Tanacetum coccineum. Next base: position 71,996 of record BQNB010012546.1, read on the forward strand.
AGGTACCAGCCTCCTTGCAAAAATATGACTACTGATGAGGCTAAGAAATTTATAACTTTACATGTGACAAATGACCGACAACTTTCAATGGTAAGAAACCACCAAATTCTGATCGATTTCGTATTAAGGCGTAGCTTACTTAGAATATGAATCTGGCGAAATGCTCTTTTCGTATTTCACTCCATATTTTTTGTGGTTCCATTTTATGTAGCTTTATAAGAAATGTGCCTAAACAGTCCCTTGATCACCATAAGTGTAAAAAACATTGGTATACCTAGAGCAATACTTACCCAATGAGTGTTTTTTAGCAATCATGAGATACCAGTGGTGATTTTTGTTTATTATACATTGTATAATAGTTAGCTGATTGATATATGCTATATATAAGAACACTAAGTTGTACCATGTGACATTCAGTTATGAATTCAACACTTCTACATATCCTATCTAAGTGTCCTTTGCTTCAGACCATGACTGGTAATTTCATACTAAAATAGAATATCAAGCCTCATGAGCATGTGCATGACATAACTTATCTGAATAATGTATGCTTCTGTAGAAAACTCACGAGTTCTACGATTTAAATGGTACCACTGTTACTACATATTTGAGTCTTAAATGTGATTAAAAATCTAACTATACGACTAGATATCATTGAAGTAATCTTATCCTCATTGTATATGATAATTTTGATCTCTGAAATCAAGTTTCATTCGTAGTTCCATTAGCTCGATTCATATATGAGAGGTACAAGGTTATGAGTAAATGAGCAACGGGTAATTGTTCTGGTCTCCTTCATATTTTGTAGCGTATGTAAAAATGCTTCTAAATAATTGATCATGTACCTCCGCACATATCATGAACATTGCTTGCTGTTGTCTTTCTTTCTTTTTAATTTCTAATAATCATCGACGTTATCTTGGTTTTGAGAGTATTAAAGCGGATACGTTATGAAGATTGCTTGTTGTGGGCTTTAACAAATATTGAAAAACCATGGGAATGGAGGAAGAATCATCATGAAAATACAGTCTATTGCGAGGATGTAAGAATAATTTCTTAAATTCCATCCATATGTTTTAACATCTATTTATTAAGGAATGTAATCATTTATCTGTAACATTACGGCCTGTAGAAAACACTTGCAGATGTCCAAAACACATTCGCTACATATTGATGTAAAAAAACATCTTTGGTTAGGAGGCGAAATTGCTTTATCTGAAGCACTTGGTAAGTGCACCCTTTCAAAGATGCTTGGCTTACGTGTTATATCCCTTCATGTTAATCCCACTAATATTTACATTAGTTACTTACATTTGGACTTTATGCACCTGATCTACCTTGAAATTTCAGTAACGAAACTTGGATTGAAGAGGGTGGATTTGGTGACGTTTACAAGGGACAATCATCTAAAAGCTAGCAACACTGCACAACTGCCATCAAATGCCTAAATCAAAAAGGTGGCAAAGGAAAGGAAGAGATCTGTAATGAGCTTGAACTGATTTTCATGTACCACCATCAAAACATCATTAATTTCCTTGGTTACAACGATGTAGATAATGAGATGATTATTGTTAACGAGTATGGCATTAATGATATTCTGGATGATTATCTTGAAGACACAAATAAGAGATATAACCTAACACAACAACAGTTTAGGATTTTCCTAGGAACAGCTAAGGGGTTGACTACCTTCACTCGGGTCTTGGGGATCCTGGTAAGTACTTGGCAATTCGCTGCTAATACCTTTGAATTCTAATGGTGGTTCTTTGCATGTTTTGTGTACCTACAATGCAAAAATATAATTCTCATGCATACTTTATCTCAATGAATTATTTAAGTAGTTGTAATTCTCTTCACAAACACCAGATAACTTAAAAGAGCAGAAAGCAATCTAGCAAGACACCTGTACTAGCAGATGTGCACTACTACTTTGAGTGGTTCATTTTTCAAAACATATACTTATTTTGTATTCGCTTACTATCATGATTCAGGTATCAATTAATCAGTTTCAACAATCCTAAGCATTTATTTTCACAAGTATTGTGATTATAAATAATAAGATCCTTGTAAGTACTTGGCACTTTACTGGTAGTACCTATGAATTCTAATGGTGGTTCTTTGCATGTTTTGTTCACCTACAATGCAAAAATATAATTCTCTCTATCATGCTTATGCATGGTTTAAACTTTTCCTACTTCAGAAGAGCTTCAATAAGAACCTGAACCAGAAAGATCTACAGTTAATAGCATCATCAGTTATGTTAGTCGTGCTTTCAGACAAAGAAAGAAATATGAGGATGTACAATCTTATTGGATTTAATATTGATGCAAAGCTTGAAACAAGAGAAGTGGTATGTGTGAAACCATTAAATGTATATTTCTGTGTCATTATTTGTTTATATATCAATCTCATTAACAATTTGTTTGTTTGGTTGCAGCTTTCTTGGTCATCTCTATTAGCATACCTGGTAACGATTTGTTTGTGTTTGTACCTCTTTATATTCAGTTATGTGTTCCTTAATATATTCTGTTATGTGTTTCATTATAAAGTAACGATGTTGTCTCAGAAACGTATGTCTTACATTTATGGGTTTTCTTAATCAAATATTTTTGTATGTTATGACTGTATTGCAAGTTTTGACTCCCCTTTTAAAATTGTTTCCACAATAAATAATTTCTTTAAAAATATTTAAACAAAACAATAATCACAAGTCATACCCACCCAACAGACACAGAGTTGGTAGCACAGCTGAGACATCGATGGGTTGTATCTATGAGTGAGCAAGGGAAGTTTTTCATTATTTTCTCCAATGCTAAAGTCAGTAATTACGTAGTACTGCCTCTTAGAAGAGTGCATGAATTTAACAAGCTCCCTCTATACAGCTCACCTAAGGTCTTTTCATCTCTCCAGACACACATAAATAATGAACATATGCACCTAATGCTGACGTTGACATTCACTAAAGTTATTCTTACAATTTTCAGGAAGGTATCACATTTTGATGGCAATATCATTGTTCTGATGCCGGTACTAGAATATCTCATTGTTTTGAAATAGATGGATGAGGTTACTCTAGATGACTCTGTTTATAAAGACTATGGAAGTTTAGAGGTAGTTAGAAGCTTTCAGATGCAAGTTTCACCCATTTATGTTTTATCTAATGGGTTCTTTTACCAAAAAGCCAAAAAGCAAACCTGTTAAAATGAGTAAACAGGTTTGAAGTCACTTGCAATGTATTTTTAATGCATGAAATAGTAGGAATCATTTTGTTTGATTAATTAGATTAATCATTGAAACTGTATAATCTTTGTAATTAGATTTTAACAGACTGTCTTATAACAGGAACATGAGGTTCTTTATCCTTTTGTCTCACTTAAAAATTGGTTATTTTGCAGATCAAATTTCTAGCCCTTGTGGATGTCCGTTGTGTCAAGCAAAGTAACCTAGATGCTATGCCTGCGGTCACTAATGGAGTTGATCAAGCTCTTTGGGTTGATGGTAAGGAAACTGCATCATATACCTGCAATAATTCAAACGAAATCTATTGAACATCTATTTATGTTTAGGAATATTGATGGGTCTGGTGATCTTGATATTGATTAAAAAAATACCCATACATACTTGATAACATTTTCAGAAAAGTTGAGATATTCTAGAAAGTATATATACTTTATGGATATGTTTTTGGTCTCGAAACGTATACCGGTTAGACTGTATTTTCTTACTTTGTAGGGTTTTGTGATTAGAGGTTGCTAACCGTCTTCCCGATATTCTTTAAGAATTGGATGATTGTGTCTAATCTGCTTTGTCTTTTATATAGTGTGTTTTGGATTTCTTATCTTTAAACATAATAATTTTTTATTCTCTTTATCTGCTTATAGTAAGTTAAAATAAACATATTGTCATAAGCAGTATTGATTCTCCTAATCTCATAGTTATATTTTAGCTAAAGTTAAATATACCTTTTTTTAATTACATTATGAGTTTGTAACTCTTTTATAAATTAATTTTATTTTAATATTCTTTAACAAATAAATATGTTTTGTTATTAGCCAAACACTACCTTTAAAAGTACTTATATCTAAGCAGCTTATTCGTACTTATTTTAAAGCAAAAACATTAGTAGAAAAATAAATCACAAACACTCATGTAGCTATTGTCATTGTTTGTTTCTTTTGTCCGGTGATATCTTTATCTTGGAATATTGATCTGCAAGCTAATTGTTACACGTTGGTTGGGCTGTTGTATTATACTTATGGGTCGATTCGGGTTAGGGTATAATGTTATATCTCTAATAAGCCATATGGGTAAGTTCAAAAGCTAGCTTGAAAGCGAAAAGCAAATGAGTTGAACGGGTTGAGACTCGTCTAAACTGAATTTTATAATGCATGAAACATCATAAATCATTTTATTAAAAAAAATTGGGTTTTGTTGTACTAATATATTTTTTCATAACCATTTAATATTAATTATCTATAAAAGTTCAAATCTTTTTTATTGCAAAATCAGTTTGACAACCAAGACTTCAGTTTCACAAGGTATATAAGTTTGTGTCTTATATTATTTTACCGTCAATTCATTTTTGCTTTCCCATTGTAAGACAGAAATCCAATTGATGTTGCAAACCCATAAGAACTTGGTAAAACACAAGCATATTTTTAGTATTTTAATGTTTCTTATATTTATCAATTCAACCTCTGATACATATATATATACATATATATATACATATATATATACATATATATACATATATATACATATATATATACATATATATATACATATATATATACATATATATATACATATATATATATATATATATATCTTTACATTATATATAAGAGGATGTATGCCACATCATAATGCCTACTAATCATCTCATAATGTCATGTCATCATTAATTATAGCCATGTCATTACAATGCTATGTCATAAATCCATGTGCCACGTCATCACACCATGATTTGTTTTGTTAATTTTTGGTTTTTAAAAAAAATGCCATTTAGAAGATTTGAACCTAGAACCTTTTGGGATATCAACAAACAACATAACCACTAGACTAACATATTCTTTTGATTTATATCTTCCAATTTAACATATATAAGGATAATAATTAATAGGATATTTTAAGAATCAATTACAATTACAGTAGATAATTTAATGCATTATCATTCACACGTTGTAATTTAAATAGATACAACCTATACAATCTGTATTCAAATTCTATAAGAAAAAATATAAGTTATCAATCCCTACTTTTATATGATATTAACAACCTATAAAATCTGTATTCAAATTCTATAAGATTAATATAAGTTATCAATCCCTAAAGATATCAATCAGAACTTAAGGTTTGAAAACTCTTAAAGTTGCTTTTCATCATGCTACCAAAGATGAAGTATGTGCTGCTGATTTATAGCCATCCTTTTAACTTCTGTTTGGCATGTTCTTTTACTAATATGTCGATTGTAATTGTTAGGTGGCTGTACATACTATTATTAGATTGCCAAAACAAAGCACAGTTTGTGATGTAATTACTGATCTTAAGACAAAGGTAACCCTAACAAAAACTTTATTCACTAAACCTTATATAATCTCATGTGTAACTAGTAGTGATTCTTAGAATAGGTTGAGTTATCTCATAAAGATGTAGAGCTTCGACTGCTGGAGGTTTTCTATCACAAGATTTACAAGGTGTTCAATGTTTTCAAATACCTTTGTCTCATCTCTCTTAGCCTGAGTTTTGATCTTAATTTTATTTTTTCCTAACCAAAAAAATGTATCTGTAGTGTGTTACTATAATATTAACTTCTGATTGTATATATTTGTCATGCCAAGAGGTTTAGGTTTATTTCATTCTACCTAATTTATTCATACGATATGAGTTGTTTAGCAAATTAATTAAATAGTATGTTTAACTTTGTTTTGTACTTAATTACAGCTATGGGGCGATCCTTGGTGTTTACCAGGAAACTTGTGGCATATTGGTAGCATGGTAGCTACTTAAGCACCTTATAATCTTAAAGTAGATTTTATCAAAAATGTGATGCTATCGGCGATTTAAGATGGTATTGGTATGCAAGGAACCATTAACAATATGCAATGCTGCATCAGGTAAATATTTTCAGTTTATTTGATCTTCACTGGACTATTTTCCATTATATGTATTAATTCTATTGCCTGAAACAGGTACTGATTGTTGGGATCGAGATCTTTAATCTTTCCTTTAAGAGTGATTTTGTGTCAAAAGTGGTTAAAGGAGATGCGAGAAAAGAAAAAAGAAGAGACAGGGGCCCATAATGCGCAGCTCCATGTGGCTGTTTCGATTGCTAGAGTGGGAGCTAATGTGGCTACCATTACGCTACTACTGCAGCAGCTTCGGCAACTGGTAAAGATGAGCAAATGGCTAAGACTAATATGGTTGTTTCCCTAGCTGCTACTTTAGTTGTTGCACAATGCATTTATAATATGTTAATCAAATTTCAGAAGGACGTAACTTCGATCGATAAGAGTAAACATAAAAATATAATATGTTAATCAAATTTCAGGTTTGCAAGGCGGAATCTTTGATGGTCTGCTACTGCATACACCATCTCTGCATGATCATGATCAAAGATATGTTTTGTTTTTATCTTTTCCCCGGAAGTAACAAAAACACCAATGTTAGTAGAAACATTGTGTGTTATTTTTTATAATCTTTCCTTTAGTCACCATATAAATCATTAGTTCTGACTGATTCCTGAGTAAAATAGGTCTTATTGCCTTTAAATACTACTTTACAAGTTTACATGATGTGGCATTGTGGCGTTCAGACTTATATATTCGTTCTTTATGTTGGTCTTTCATTTTGTGGTTAATGTACATTCTTATAGCCTTTCAGAAAGGAAGTAGTATTTCTACTAGACATAAGCGCAAGCATGCAAGATGACCCTCTCGAG
>BQNB010012547.1:0-27768 GCA_026074375.1 Tanacetum coccineum
ACAAAAGCAAAACATACAAATACAATGTATTTTTGGTACGTTTTTAGTCACTTAAGTTCGTTTATAGTGGAAAATGGTATGTGTAATTAAGCACATACCAGCCTACCACGTTGGCAATCCCAACGTATATGATTGGTTAAGAGACGTGGCAGCAAATCAAGGGCCAAGATTATGTTGCTTGTAGGATAATCAAGATTGAAGGGCCATGATTGATTGAAGAGGAGCGTCCTAGGGTCCTAGAAGCTTCACCTCTCAGCTATATAAGGAGGACTCCTCACTCACCACAAGGCGTCTAGTTTTTAGCTTATTTTCTAGTTTAGTAGCTTATTGTATCGTTTTGCTTATTGAATTTTCTTTTGAAGCCTTGTAACTCTTTTCTATTAATAAAATTGAAATTTAACTTTTAAATATTAAACTTTGAATTCTGTCTTACTTATATTGCAAATTATCTTATCATGTTTTGTGTAATGACTTAATAACCCTCAATAAGCTCTCTAAACTTCTTAAGCTAACTTGAACTCAGTTTAGCCCTTAAAGCTTAACTGAGTTAATTTCTCACCTCAAAACTCACCCTAAATATAACCTTAGCTTATGTGGATGATAAGCCAATTTGGGATGGGCTTATGGACAATACTAGCTTATTTTTAAACAAGCTGGAGCTTGTAGATCAGCTCCTTAATAGCTTAATTGCCCTTGTTTAGAGCAGAGGGCAAGGTACTCTTCTCTTTTCTCATTTTAGCTTAAATTTGCTTATTGCTTATCTAGTGCTTATTTACTATTTAGAACTGCTTATCTATGCTTGTTATTGTCTTTTATTGATAGTTAGTGCTGTTTGTTAGTTTATATCTTATTAGTATGAACTTTTCATTAAAACTGCTTAAAAAACCAAAAATGTGATTATTGTTCTAGCTTGTTGATCACTGCTTATTTATGGATAAGCTTTGCTTATTTGAACTTAATATCTTAGATCTTAATCTGATTTATTTTTTACAACTTATTTAAAACTACTTTAAGCTTAAAAATGACTTTACTAAAACTTAAGGGGTGTTTGGCACTAACAGTACTAACTTGAGTTAGTACTGCTGGTTTGCTATTGACCTTTTAATCAATTTAGATAAGCCAAAACTAAGCTTAAAATTCAGTTTGTTTAAGTTTTAAAGGTTTGAATCCCATGTTTAAGGTATAAGCTATTCTTGATTTGAATCTATGGTACTCTAGATTGATTAATCAGCTTATCTTGCTTAGATCTTGGTTAGCAGCAATTCTAAGTTGTTTTTATGCTTGTTATAAGTTCATAATGCAGTAGAAATGAATTGGTTTAAGTATGCTCTTGTCTCTTAAGTTTTGGAAAAATTATGTCTAAGTTCAAGTTATAAGTTTTCTTTAAAAAGGTTTAAAAGTCAGTTTTTAGATTTCAAATCTAGGTCAGTTAGAGGTTGTTCTAGGTTTTGATTTTCATTGCATAAGCTCTCTAGGGTGTGAGCTTAATCTGTTTAAACTTATTTTTATTTTTAGTCATCATTAGCTAGCTCAAATTTAAGCATGTAGCAGTCCTTTTTGTCTTTTATAAAACTTTAAAAAAAATCCAAAAACATATTATTTAGTTAAAACTGCCACTTTCATTTGCAATTTTAATAGCTTATTACTGTTCCTTAGTGCTTAAATTTTGCTTATTCTTGTAGCTTATAGGTCATTTTAAATCTGTTTTTAGGTTTTAAGGTCTAGCTTATTGATTTAATAGCTTAAAATTCAGCTTAAAAGTGCCTACTTAGGCTGTTGAGATATCAGTTTCAGAAAAAAAGCTAATTTGGATTTCTAAGCTTATGGCTTATTGGAATTGCTTAATTTGGGTTTAGATTTGCTTATTAAGTTTGGATTTAGGTCCTTTGAGCTTATTTGGACTAAGTTTGAGCTTATAGAAGCATTTGTGCATAAACAGTTAAAGTTTTTAAGCTTTTGAGCCCTTTTAAGCATTATGTCACTTTAAGCTAGCTTTTCCTAGCTTATTATTGGTTTTCAGCAAAAAGTCATTTTGTTAAAAGTGCTTATTTTAGTAGTATAAAGCTTTTACAAAAATAAAATTTCAAAAATAAAAACATTTGGTGTATAGGGAAGCCCAGGGTCGAACCTGGGACCTCAACCTTAACCCCCAATGCCTTAACACACACTCTCCACACCAACTGCCCTTGGGACTTCTTCGATTACACATCCACACCATTTATTATTTAAACCCATTTTGCCATAATAAGCTTTCAGCACTTAAGGTCTTATTTCTAGCTTATTGAGATAAGCTGGTTGGTCTCTTTGATTTTTCTTAAGTATTAAATAGCTCAAAGAATTTTCCTTGAATTTTTTTAGAATTTTTTAGATTTTTTAGATTTTTCCTTGAATTTAACCTTAAGTTTGATATTTTTTATAATATTTTTAGATTAAAGCTGTTTTTAATTCATAATAAATAAAATAAAAGTAAAAAAAATTAATTCTTTTTTCTAAAATTATTTTTAATCATTTAGGATTTATAAAAAATAAAAAAATAGTTTTAAGGTTAAATTTTAATAGTTTAGGTATTAAGTCGCGTTTTTAGATTCCCGTTATCATTTTTGTGCTTTAATCGTATTTGCTTTCGTTTTTAGCTTGCCTTTATTTGTTTTTGCATGTTAGTTGTAGAAATAGAAAACCAAATCAAAATCCTTGAAATCATTCAAAGCACGCGATCACGAACTTAACCGATTCTCAATTCACACTTCGTCGGGATACGACTCGGGAAGATTTGAATTTTACTTTGGATAAAAGTAATCTTTTTAAATTCTTACGGAATACTTATTACTATACTATTATTGATAATTGGTATTTTAGTTATATATATATATATATATATATATATATATATATATATATATACTATTATATTAAGAATCATTAAGCTTTCAAAGATGAATGAACTTTCAAAAAATTTCTCAAATCTTCAGATTCATTGTATTTCACTTGAGTTAAAAGTACAACATAACAAAGAAAGTTTTTAAGATAATAGATCTTGTAACAATTTGGATGCCCCCGCATTCAATGAATTTTTTGTTATAAACAATATGAAAGCTCAGTTACAAGCCAAGGAATCCTCGATAAGCAAGTTGAGAGCACACATTGAAACATTAAAAGGAAAAAATGTGTCTGATAATAATGTACATGTTAATAACGCGTGTGTGATTGCTCCAGGAATGTTCAAGATAGACTTATAACCTCTTTCTCATAGACTTAAGAACAATAGGGAAGCACATGAGGATTATCTTCATAAAACTAAGGAACATACTGACACACTACGTGGGCTTGTAGAACGAGCTAGAAAACATAATCTTAGTGATCCTTACTTAGACTATGCTTATAAGTTGACAAAACACGTTCAGGATTTGTTAGTTTTGTTTTATAAGGACATGTCCAGTTCCCAAGGCGATAAAGATAGATAAATTGGTTGCTGTCACACCAATGAACAAAACAAGAAAAGTTAGGTCTCAAGAACCTAAGGAATCATCAAGTACAACACAAACACAGGTAGCATTACAGACCAAACAGACCACTAACAAATCTTTGTTGTCTTCTACAAGAGTAACTGCTTCTACTAGTGCTAGCAGATCACAATCTAAGAACAATACAAGGAAAAATAGGATCACACCAGCTGCAAGTAGTTACAAGAAGAATAAGGTCGAAGAAGTTCACCCTAGGAAAATTATGTCTAGTCCAAATAAAAGGAACCTTGTGTCTATGTGTAATGCAAATTTTAAACATGTTGTAAAAGATGCGAATTCTAAGTTTGTATGTTCTACATGCAATGGTTGTTTATTTTCTGCTAATCATGATAAATGTGTTGTTGCTTATATAAATGATATGAATGAGCATGTTAATTCTAAATCTGGTAACAGAAAAAAGGTGGAATGGAAACCTAGGGCAAGGTTTTATTATATATTAGTGTTGGACATAGGTGGGTAATTACAGGCAGGGATTTCACTATAAAGTGGACTCTAAGGGTTCTAGGACTAGGATTCACGTCACATTCCTTATTGTGCTCTCTAAGGAATCAACTTTGTTAGCGTGGTATTTTTTTTAAGTGTGGGGCTGGAATTTTGCATGGTGACGGAGGGGTGGGGGTTGGTTTTGAGTGGGCGAGAGGTGGGAGTCCTGAGAGGGGGTTCGTGTGGCAGGGGGTATTATGAGATCATTGGATGGGAAAAAGGTGGTGGTTGAGGGGGGAGATTGACAGGAACATAAGCAATGACTAGGTCATAGGAGGGGGGGTGTTGGTGTGTTGGGGGTTTCGGGTGCGTGTTTGGTAGGTTAGCTAGCACCTTTGTCGCGTTGTTAATAGCGAAAAATAAAATATAGAACTTTGAGTTAAACTCAGGGCGGTTTGAAGGATTCTCCCTCCCACAACCCCCGCGGAGAATCTTGATATAAATCGAGTGTGGCCCTCTAACCATCAGTCCACCATATCCAGATATCATACTTCTATATATTCAATATAACTTCTATAAGGGAAGTGAACGTGAAACATTGTATTCCGAAATGATTGGGGACAACTAGGGGTAATATATATTATATTTGGGGATCAAATATCAATAAAAAGGGAAGTGGGGGGGGAGGCGGTTTAAAGGCACTCCTTTGCCCGGCTTCTAATAATAATTATAACTGAAACTATTCGTTAGTGCTGGGGTACAATCGGAAGATCATTCTTAAGGGATGGGTGAGTGTTTTTTAGGTGTTTTTTTTTTTTTTTTGATTTTTATTTTTGTTTTTTTTTATTTATTAATTTAATCCTGTACTTGCCAATTTTCTATGTATCCATAGTGTGTCTCGCGTTGGCTTTACTGACATGTTAGCGGGGGTTGATATTTGGGAGATGGCCGGGAATGGGCCCACCGATGTGACTGATTTTGTTGCTTAGTGTAAAGTGTTATAATTAATGGGTTATCTTTACTTAAAAATTTTTTTTTTGTTTTTTTTGCTTTTTTTTTTTTTCCTTTTTTTTTCATTATTTTTTTTTTTTATTATCATTTTAATACTTTTATAAAATACTTGATTTTTTTATCTTTGGTTCTCTTTTCTCTCATTGTTCTTTCTCTCTCTAAAAATTTAATTTTGTCATTATTTTTCGCTTGTGTGTTTTGGTTGATGAAGAGATTATGTGACATATCCTAAACAGCGGTGGGTTTATCTATTTTGATACTCGCGCCCTCCAAATAAGGATGATCTCTGATGGTTTTTTTAGTTCTTGGTTGATTTTATGTGATTTTGTGGTGAGCTTATTCGAGCTTATTAGTTCGTCTACAAAAGCTTATTTTCTTTACTTTTTCTATTCGGCAATTTTTTAGGTACACTATAATTTTTGTCATTGGGATTTATGTTTAAAATCACATTTTGGGCTTTCTGTTCAATTTTTTTTGTGGGCCGTTTTTCATTTTTCGTCACAAGTTAAGTGACATACAACATGGTGCGTTTGATTTGTATTCATCATAGTTGTGTTGCTTGAAAAAAAAACGTCTTATTTTCAGTGGCTTATTCGTTGAGTAATAGCTCATTTCTGGGTTTGTTTGTTGATACAAACGCGGCTGAAACAACTCAAGAAAAAGGTGCGTAGAATGTGTTTGATGCTTTGTCGAACCGAACTAGTTCACGACTTCAACAACCGATCTAGGCATCTTTTAGTAAGGACCCGAACTAGTGCACCGTACTAGACACTGCCGAACTAGCTATGAGTTTCATGTGCCGAACGAGTTCAAGCCTTCCATAGCCGATCTAGTCATTTCTTCATCAACCAAACGAGTGAAAATCTTGAGCACCGAACGAGTGAAAAACTAGTTGCACCGAACGAGTGAAAATCTTGAGCACCGAACGAGTGAAGAACTAGTAGCATCGATCGAGTGAAATTCACAAGAGCCGAACGAGTGATTTTTATCAAGGACCGAACAAATTCTACACGTTTAAGGTTATTTTTGGTTTTTCGGTTCGAGTGACGTTCAAGTACGGGACATATAATCTATACCATCGTGTTCGTGACATCGTTTCGATCAACGTGGTATATTCGGTTTTCACCGACGCTAACCGTACGACTCCGCAAGAAGCTAAATAGATTCGTACATTTAAAAAAAAAAAATCAACGTTGAAGAAGAAAGAAAAGGCGGGACGTGAATTTTCTTTTATAATTGAAACTTATTTCGAAATTTGCAAGTTTAGTCCCTGGAACTCATGTCAATTTTAAAGTTTGTCCTTGGCTTCTTTATTTACCCTCTTTGTTAAGATACATTTACACCGTTAGTCCCTAAGTGTTAAATTTAAGCCGTTAGCCCTACAGAGTGAATCGTTTGTGCACCGTTTGTCCTTATTTGAGCTTTTATCAACCGTTAATCATTTCAAGCTCAAAATTTGTGCACCGTTCATCGTTTTAAGCTCACAAATCGTTAACGAAAGTTCAAAATTCTTCTTTTCAACAACGGTTTCCACAACATCAATTCTATTTTCACGGTTTTTCTTGATTTAGTAAAATCCCGCGAAATACTCTTGTATTTTCTCGGTTTAGTCAAGATTTGTAAAATCCCGTGAAATAGTTTTCCACCACAACAACAAATCACTTTACCCACTAAAGATCCTTGTTTATCATTTCTCATCACTTTTGCAATGTCGACTCAGCAAGACATCAATGCTGTTAGAGCACAACGAATTGCAAACACACATGATCCTTTGGCATTTATGGCAAACACTCAGACACCGTGTCACCCAGATCACTCATCACTCATTACCTACATACAACATCCACAACCCAACAACAACTTTGTCTCACAACCTTCATTCAACACGAACTACCTGCAACATCCAATGCAAAATCCAGGAGATATCTCAAATCCCACGACTGCATTTAACATGGCACTTGCACTCATGGCTAAGGCATTTACTCTAAACGATACCACTCCAACAAATAACAACCAAAGAAGTTCATCAAACCCTAGCAGCATGCAGATTGCACAACCGGGTATGAATATGGATCAAGACAGACAAATGCTAATGGTTGAAGATATTGTTGGGAACCAGTTTAGACCGAATGCAATGCATAATGTTGGGAATCCGGGTGTTCAGAATGTTGGAAATCAGAATGGGCTTAGTGTTGTTTCGGAAATTGCAAATCAGCATGGGGATGGAAATGTTGTTACAGCACCGGCTGAGGGTAATAGTAATGGGATTAATGAAAATCGGATAAGGTGTTACAACTGCAGAGGAGAGGATCATTATGCCAGCAACTGCACAGTAAAGCCAAGGAAACTAGATGCTGCTTATCTTCAGAAACAGATGCAGATTGCTCAAAAGGAAGAAGCAGGGATTCAACTCACTTCTGAGGAATTTGATTTCATGGCTGCTGTAGGTGCCTGTAAGGAAACTAAGAGAGCAAATGCGAACTGCACTTTAGAGAATAATTTGCAGCAAGCATCGTCATCTGGTACTCAGTCTGACAAAGCTCCCGTCTATGACTCAGACGGATCAGCTGAGGTACATCATTCTGAAAATTGTTATAATAATGATATATTCAATATGTTTACTCAAGAGGAGCAGTATACTGAGCTACTCGAACCCATTCCTGAACCACACCAAGTACAACAGAATGATAGTAATGTCATTTCTGTGGTTTCTAGTGTGGAACAAAGTGGGGGAACAGTAGAACAACATCCTGCAAATATTGAGGAAACACGTGCTTATTTTGAATCATTATATAATAATTTGGCAACTGAAGTTGAGAAAGTCAATTTGGTCAATCGCAAAATGAAAGAAACAAATGCTGAATTGACCACTGAGCTTGCTAGGTATAAAAATCAAGAAAAGTGTTTTGAAATTAGTCAAGAAAAATATGACAAACTTGAAAGATGTTATCAAAAGTCTGTTTATCAAGAACAATGTCTTACTAAAAAGATAAATGCTCTTCACTTAAGTTCCGGTAAACAAATAACGACTTTGAATGAGGAAATTTCAAATTTAAGTAAACAACTTTCAACGGAAAAATCAACTGTTTCTTCTCTTCTTGAAGAAAAGAAAAAGTTGAAGTCTGATTTCAAAATACGCGAAGACGAGCTTCTTGATAAACAAATTCAACTTGAGAATAAGATAAAGGAATTAGATAATATTTTGGTTAAAACGGGTCAATCGATTCAAACGATGCACATGCTTTCACCTAAGCCAGACTCGTTTTACCACACCGAACAGAAAATGGCTTTGGGTTATCAAAATCCTTTTTATCTCAAGCAAGCTCAGCGAAAACAACAGAGTTTGTATAATGGCAAAGTGTTACTTGAAAAGCATGATCCTCCTGTTGTGCATGATTCGGAAGAGACACTGCAGCTTGCTCAAGAGAGTCGCCAAAAAATGAAACAATTGAACAAAGAAATAAAACCGGCAAACTATACAAAGATTAATCATCTTTCGGGGGTTTTTGTTTCTCAAACGGCCAAGTCACAAGAAGAGGTGTACTTTTCAAATACTTCCAAAATGGCCAATGTTTCTAAACCGATTTCAATACCAAATGAAGAATTTTCGGATGATACTACTCCAAGTGTTGCACGAAAATTTCTAAATGAGGTAAAAAGCACCATTGTGACTCTTCAACGTGTTGTCAAACATAGAATGACTTTAGATACTCACAATTGGTCGTCTTCTGCTCACCAAGAGATTCACAAAATTTTAAAAGAAGGGAGCCAAATTTGTTCGAGACTTTAAATCTCTTGCAAAAGAAGCTGATGAATCTCTTGCTAAGCACAATGCATTGGAATTGGAAATCGAACGTCTCTTGAGAGCAGTTGTCAGCAAGACATTATGTACTTATTGTTGCAAAAACCATCGGGTTGTAGATTCATCAAATCTCCAACTGGAGCTGACCGTACGAAAGAACGACTTGAAAATTGTATCATGTAAAAAAGGAGAATGAATAATGCTAACTTTGGAATGATTGGTACAAAGAGTGTGAAGAATGCAATGATGACAAATTTGTACAATAAAGCTTATAATGACATGCAACAAAGATCGAAACGGTTGCAAGTAGTTGGGGAGACCAAAAGGGTTAAAAGTCAGGATACTCCATGTGTATCAAACTACCCCTTGATCTTTGTCTCAGAAACTTGAAAATGAGGAATGTAGAATTAGAGTTTCAGGTTCGGATTATGAAAGGAAATTGCTCACCTTAAGACATCATACCAAAAACTCTGTTTGATTATCTCTGTGACTAGTGTTCAAACTAAAAACAATAATTGACTCTTTGCAAAACAAATTACATGATTACGATCTATGATAAAATGCTAAGCTAAGAGCCAAATTATTTGATTAAGTTTTGAACATCGTGTGGACACCTACCAAAGGTACGAGTTATCGATACTAAGTTTGCAAATCAATTCAACCGAGAGGAACCGTCTTTTGCAAACCTGTAGAAAAAACCTTGTTGTGAGACAACCAAATGCATTTCAATCTGCAGCTTACAACATCATCAAAAATCGGTTCCTCAAAAGGTTGATGAGGTAACGAATGATTGTCAAATCAGTCACTTCAAAATCGGTTACCCACACTCACAAGATTCAAAATTGTGAAAATAATAATGTGATTGCCCAGGAATGTTTAGGCAGGATTTTATCTTTCAATCCTTTAGGGAAGAAAGTATTGTCCCTAACAAAGTTTTAGAGCGAGCATTAGGACAAAGCCAATCACTCGTTTCACAAACCTCATGTCGTCTAAGAATAGAAAGATGTTATTTGACTCAAATGGTTTATCTTCTATAGGAGTAGACAACACTGCTAAGACCAGAAGGCCACAGCCTTGGAACAATCCTAAGAGTGAAAAGGTCCCTTTTAAGTCTAAGAGTGGTTACCTCTCAAATAAGTTAGAGAAAATAGAAGAAAACCATAGGAGTTTACAGTCTTCTCACTATCCGAACCATACGTCATCTGAATGTAATAACATTAAGCTTGCTATTCGAAATGAAAACTCTGAGGTTATTTGTGCTACATGTAAGCAATGACTAATTACCGCTAATCATGATGATTATGTGCGTCAGTATGTGAATGGCATGAAATCTAGAAAGAAAAACCAAAGTCCTAATGTTTCAAAAAGTGCAAATCAAAAGAAACATAAGGCTCAAGTCTGGAAACCAAAGAATGTAGGGTCCAAAGAAGGATTTGCTTCACCTAAGCCTAGTAAATCTAGATCTTGCCTTAGGTGGTCACCAACTGGAAGACTTTTTAACCTTAAAGGAAAAATAATCACGTCTAGTGAATCTGAGAGTCAATCTGACTGCTCTAAAGGTGATAATGCATGTTCTTCTAACACTCAGGAACCGATCAGAAAACAGTTTCCAAGTTTAACTTTCTCTATGACAGGTTGTCAAATTGGTTTTGCAATTCCCCCGTTTGGGTGGGGGGGGGGGGCGTTTATGTGTTCTTTGTTGTGTGGTTTCGTGTGGTTTGTGGGGATACTCTGCTTATCCAGCTGCTTTCTGGGTATAATGATAGGACAAAGCATCTCATGGAGACAATGAATGTGACACTTGATGAGCTTTCAGCAATGGTTTGTTATTAAATGACAGATAACAACCCGATCTTCAAATAAAAGGAAAATGTACGTGTTAGTGCGTTTATCCTTAACAACGAAAAGAGAAATCTTTTCGGTCTTGAGCTAGTATCAAAACATTCAAAGTTTGTTAGCTCAAGTCAATGGCTTGTAATCAAACAGGTTATTCAGATTGCACACGTTTCTTCAAGTAAAAAGGGAGCGCGACGGTGAGGGGATAGGTGTACGCTTTAGTGCGCTTTACCTTAAAAAGAAGAGAAATCTTCTTGTTTTTCACTTCAGTCAGATATTGATTGTCATGGACGTCGATGGTTAGAGTTGGAAAGTCTATTTGGTCATTTGTTCGACGAATTATCAAATGGAGAAAATCAAGTTGTTTCAAAGTCTTCCGTTGTTACTACTGCTAATGCATTCGATAAACAACAACAACAATAAGATTCAACTTCATCCACTTCAACTCTAGCAACCAACTATCACTGCTGATGGTAACTTCGGACTTTTGTAAATATTTTTGATCTTTCTTTTTATTTTGATTTATAAAACCATGAAAAACAAATTATAAAAAAAATATAAACCAATAAAAACAAAAATATACAAAATCAGAAAATTTCAAAAAGTACAAAAAGAAATCTTCTTCGACATGTCTTCTCGACAATCGATAACATTTGCGCACCTAGAAAATTTGTTGATTAATAGTAAACACGGGTTAATAAAATGAAGTTTCGGAAGCGAGGAGTTTCAAATGCTTTCAAAACATGTCCTCTCACCTTTTCTCTACGATTCTAAGTAAATGTCAGCTTAGGACTCGGTCTCCAAAGAAAGGAAAATGTTCATTTATGTACATTTATCCTAAACAACGGGAAGTTCATATCTTCTCGGTCTTGAGCAAAGTCATATAAAATTCAAGTTTTGACATGCTCAGAGGAATGTTCTAGGAAAATGTTGGTAATAAGATATAATCTCACATTATTTTATGTTGAGCACGTTTTTCAAGATATTCTTCAAAAAGAAAATTTCAACTTCTTTCAAAATTTGTATGTGCTCAACAAACCTCCCACTCCAAGTTTTATCAATCAATTCATAAATGAGGGGGAGTTAATCTATGATTCAATTATGCATGCACTCCTTGTTCTCCAGAGATTTGTTCGGCTCTTGTGAATTCTGGCATTAACTTGTTTTTAATCAATTATTTGTCAAAAATTGATAATACACATATATGCAATTTTTGAGGGGGGTATAGTGATTTAAATGTGATCAATACGGAGTAATAATGGATACGATATTCAATCTATAAGTGCGTTCCTAAACCTCGCATGTGCAAAACTCTTTCATAATATGGTGCATATGTGTAGGGGGAGCTTTTGGTAACTCTGGAAACACTCAATGTGTCTCAAATGATTTCTCAAACACGTTGATTGATTTTTTATCAAATGGTTTTATGGATCTTCATGGCAATATCTCAAAGACCGACCAACTGTTATTTCTCAAGGAGTTATAAGGCGGTTAAGGTTAGGTATATTCGTTCCATGATCCAGCCAGAACCGGAGGGATCTACCCAGGAACACTCCATTAGATAGAGTAGAAGTCCTAGGTATGATTGAAAAAAAAGAGTAAAGTGAGAATAAGGGAATAGTGCCGAGAGATGGAGCTAGTGCTGGAACAAACCCAACAAGGTACTAGTCATGAAGTCGCGTAAGCATGAAAGGGGGTTGATGAATGAAAAAGATAGTAAGGATAAAGGGTGAAAAGAAAAAAGCCCTCCATACAACCTTAGGCAGAAACCGGGTCAATACATAATCTATCGGTAATCACAAAGATGATTCTGATATTGAGCAGTCTTCATGGAGCCGAGGATGCAATGCACAACCCTCCTTATCCACTCAGAATCTCTCAAAAGATTTCTGTTTCATTTTCTAACGGAGACATAAACACATTTCTATCGCTTTCTCATTTGAGATCGTTGATATTGAAAGGTAGGGCAGTCCCTCCCAGCCTCGATGTAGCAACTTTCGAAATTAAGTTTCATATTTATAAATAGAAAATTCACCGTCCCGCATCTTTTCTTTCTTCTTCAACGTGATTTTTTTTTATTTTTAATGTTCGACTCTATTTAGCTTTTTTGCAGAGTCGTACGCGGTTAGAGTCGGTGGTGAAACCGAATATACACGTGATCGAAGATCGATATGTCACGAACACGATCGGTTTAGACTTCTATGTCACGTTACCTGAATGTCCCATCGAAGCTGAAAAACCAGTGAAAAATAAACTTAACCCGTCGGTTAGGAATTTGTTCGTGTCTTGATTTTTTACTGTTCGATTTCTAAAGTTATTCACTGTTTGGTTTCTTCAAAATTTCACTCCGATCCGGTTTCTAAATTTTTTCACTCAGTTGCGGTCCATTAACTTTTTTTACTCGTTCGGTCCCTTGATCACCAATATATCAATCGTTAGGCTCTTGGTGAATTTCTCACTCGATCCGATGCTACTAGTTCTCATCATTCGGTGCTCAAGATTTTCACCCGTTCTGTGCACTCTGTTTTTTCGCTCGTTCGTACTAGTGCTCAGATTTTTACTAGTTTTGGATTGAAGAAAATATGGACTAGATCGGCTATGGAAGGCATTGAACTCGGTTCTTGCACATGAAACTCCATAGCTAGTCTCCTGGCCATAAGGCCTAGTCGGTCTCTAGTACTCGGTGCAACTAGTTCGGCGACGTCTTTACTAAAAGTGCATAGACTCGGTTGATGAAGTTCGATTGAGAACTTAGTTTTGTTCGAACCAAAGCATAAAATACTAATTCCTACCTATCCTTTTTCCTTGAGTTGTTTTAGCCGCGTTTGTATCAAACAAACAAACCCAGAAATGAGCTATTACTCAACGAATAAGCCACTGAAAATAAGACGTTTTTTTTTCAAGCAACACAACAATGATGAATACAAATCAAACGCACCATGTTGTATGTCACTTAACTTGTGACGAAAAATGAAAAACGGCCCACAAAAAAATTGAACAGAAAGCCCAAAATGTGATTTTAAACATAAATCCCAATGACAAAAATTATAGTGTACCTAAAAAATTGCCGAATAGAAAAAGTAAAGAAAATAAGCTTTTGTAGACGAACTAATAAGCTCGAATAAGCTCACCACAAAATCACCAACACAACACACACGAATACAATACACCCCCGGTTAGCTCTTGATACCAATTGTACGCTTAATAAAACACCTTTCGGGAGGTCTTGGTTGATCAAAATAAACTAGGTGTTGTTGCTTCTCATTTTTCTTTTGTGAAACAAGTAACTTTTCTTTGTTTTTACTTTTCTCTCTAAAATCTATTTTTCTTATTTTTGTGTTTTGGTGATGAAATAGATATCTCTAACAAAGATTAAAGCTTAACTTCAGAACCTCAGGATTTCTTCAGCAACACAGAAATTCTGAGTGGAAAGGGGAATATGGTAACAATGGACTTTGTCACAAAAGTTGCCTAAACGTAAGCAGTGGGCATGTTACGATTTAGGTCGTTGTTGATAGATTGATCAAGTTGGCTCACTTCTTACCTATTCGTGAAGACTACAAGACGGAGAAATTAGCAAAGATTTATACCAATGAGATTATAGCGAGACATGGTGTGCCAGTGTCAATCATTTTCAGACGTGATGGTCGATTTCGTACATTATGGCAAGCTTTTTAGGAAAGAGTTGGGTACGAGACTAGACATGAGTACGCTTACCACCCTCAGATCGACGGTCAGAGTGAGCGTACTCTTTCAGACGTGGAGGATATGCTTCGAGCTTGTGTTATGGATTTTGGTGGCAGTGGGTACTTATGTTCCATTGATTGAGTTTTCTTATAATAACAGTTACCACACGAGCATTAAGTATGCACCATTCGAGGCTCTGTACGGGCGGAAATGTCATCCCCCGTGGTCCAGGACTGAAGTTTGAGAAAGTCAGCTTAGTGGACCAGAAATTATTGCAAGAAACGACTGACAAAGATTATTCAAATAAGGAAAGTAATTGATGACGGTAGGAGTCGCCAGAAAAGCACTTTTTTTTTTTTAATTGCTGATAAGAGGCGTAAGCCTCTTGAATTCAAAGTTAGAGACCGAGTGTTACTTAAGATATCTCTATGGAAGGGAGTGGTACGATTTGATAAGAAAGGAAAGCTAGCACTACGGTATGTGGGACCATTTGAAATAGTAGAGCGTGTTGGACCGGTGGCTTATCGGCTGAAGTTACCCCAGGAGCTAAGCTGTGTCCACGACACGTTTCATGTGTCGAACCTCAAGAAATGCTTGGCTGAGCCAGAGGTTCAGGTGCCTTTGGATGAGATCGAGATTGATGAAATATGCGTTGTGTCAAGAGCTATTGAATTGTGGATCGAGATGTGGGGGAAAAAAAAAGCTAAAGCGGAGAAGAATCCCATTAGTGAAAGTTTGTTGGAACTCTCGGCAAGGAGCTGAGTATACCTGGGAGCGTGAGGACCAATTTCAAAAGAAGTATCCGCATCTTTTCTCCGAACCTGTACTTTCCTCAAGTGCCGCAACTTGAGCCTTGAGGACAAGGCTCTTCTAACCGGAGGAGACTGTAACATTTCGTATTTTTAGGTCATTTACGACGTCATCTATTTTACTAATTATTTTTTTTCGTACGCGTTTACTTTTAATTCTTATTATATAGTAAAATCGCGTAAACTAAAAATCAGCGCAATTACGTAACGACACCAAACCGAAATTAAAGTTTTCATCAAGCTAGCGATATTGATTATTTTTACGAAAGTAATAATCAACTTTTTATATTTTATTTTATTGGTTACGTAAATTGTTTACGTTTCGCGATAAAAGTACGTTTAGGCATACCCGAAACCACCATAATTAATTTACGCTTCAACAAATGCTTATTTTTACTTTCCCTAGAAATCCTCATCTTGTCTTTGACTAGTCATTAGAGTATATAAGGCCTTTACTAGTGAAATACACACACACTTCTCACTTTCAAGGTGTAAAACACATAAAATCTCTTCCCTATCCTCATCTAGGCTACGAAACCAAAGACCAACACGCTAAATCATATACCAAATTTTATTTAAACACATTTACATACATTCTACAACTATCTAAGATGTCCTAAGATGATTTGAAGGCTTGGTTAAGTCTTTACAAGTGTTAGCAGAAAATGAAAGATTAGGGTTTAGGGTTTCAAGATCTTGTAAGCTTGGGTTTATAATCTAAATAAGGATTTAGATTGTGTTGGTTATCATATTGCATCACCATAAGGTTATCTAAAACCCTTTATGTCTTTACATATATCATTTTATGTGTATATAAGTTCTATGTAGTGAAATCACCATTAAGATGCTTTTAAACATGTAAAACATATTTTTGCTTGTGATTATAATTTTGTACATTTATTCATGTGTTATGTGGTTAAATATATTATGGTATAATGGCTTGTGGAAAACTTGTGGTAATTTATTAAGTTGAAAAAGTATATAAAGCAAGTTTAAATATATGAAAACCTAATTATTATTAAGGGGCTGTTTTGGTTCGAATTCCAAAGCATGGATTTTATGTTTTATAAAAATATTACGTCTCATGACGATTCCAAAATGATAAGAAACTCGAAAAACCGATTTATAACGAAAAAGATACGACGATTTCAAGTTTACGTTAAATATATACATTTATAAAACTTAGATTTTTATAATTTACTATTCACCACAGTAAACATTTATTTTAAAACATTATAAATTCGATAAACTTTTAAATAGAAGAGTGCTCGAAAGAATCGTAAAAACGAGTTAAAACGATAAGTTACGACATTTACGAGATTTACGATAACTAAATCCATAAAAATAAATATATAGCTGTTATAGAACAGTTAATATCTATATGCATCAGAAAACTTAAATTTTGAAAATGTTTATTTTGAGTAACTCGTCTTAAACGAAAGGCTGTGGTCGTATGAAACGAAAATATTGATTTAAAATACGAGAAGTACGCAGTTTTTACTAAGTATACTTATTAATACGTTTTTATTTATAAATATGATTTCACTAGACGATTAGTTGTGATGTAGCTATATAGATTATATGTGGTTTAGTTAATCACAGTACTATCTTACTAGGGAGTTTCATAATGGGCTCTCTTCGGTGTGGAGTATCGACGAGTTGCTGGATTTACGATTTAAAGTGTCCTAGCTCCTCATACGTTCACTACATGACCTCTTAATTATGATAGCCCGAACGATAGTATGATGAGCTATACGACCTATAAATAATCACAGTGTTTAGTACTTATACGACCTATACTGGATTAGGTTGCCTTCGGATTCCTTCGTGACGCATTTTTCTATTGTGATATACTTTGTGGATTACTATTCACTCGAGGTGAGTTCATAGCCCCTTTTTTTTCTATAATGGTTTTACAAAATCTACGGGGTGAATTACATTGCTTGTTTTACTATTGGACACAAGTGTTTTTCAAAGTGTATGCTATTATGCTATCCAGATTACTGCCTCTGCCTGAATATTATTGCTAAGTTACCTTATTGCCGTGAAGTACCTATTTATCATGAAATATTAATTGCTATTGTATTAAGCGTGAGTGTTGTGGATAGATCTATCAGGACTGACAATCCCCACCTTTCCTTGGGTCACTAGTTTGATCAAGGTGCATTTAACATTGAGAGGTGTTAGGTTGTTGGCAAGCATCCTATATTCTGATTGGGGCACAAATCTAGTTAAGGCTTCGGGGTCATGAGATTAGTGCAATAATAAACGTTTTAGACTACTGAATGTGTTTTAGAGTCTACTATTACTTCGATCTTGTGGTCTACCCTTTTTACCGATAAACCTATGATTTCACTCAACCTTTGTGTTGACTTTTAGCATGTAATTTCAGGTCCTAGGGTATGAAGATTTGAGGGGAGCCATGGCGGATATTAATGAAGAGGGATTCTGTGTTTATCTATATTCAATGCAACTTTTATTATCTTTAAAAACTTAAGTCATCTTTTGGTATTATGAAGCTTTTGTTTAATTAAATATGTACTTGAAATGTTTATGACTTTTAAAACATATGGGACCTAAGGTATGAACTCTAATATTTTGCTATGGCATCGAATGAAATCTTATCTTAAAACGTCTATTTAAGGTCGTTTCCTATATCTTGATTGTTGTACTTTGACGTAGCACCCCAATGTTACCATTTCGCTGCTACCTGGTTTTGGGGGTGTTACATTTATTAGCGTCATTTGGTTTCCTTTTATTCAATTCATCAATAGCACCTTTGTCCATAGCATCTTCATCCTCAAGGATTGACTTAATAAGATCATGATATAGAGTTTTGTGGTTAGGAATTTTGTTGAATGACTTGGATTTAGTCATTGTGTCAAACAAGGTAGTTTTCTTATCAAATTCTTCAAGTGTAGTGGTATCAGATGAGGTGATAGTGTCTTTAGGCACTTCCTGCTTTCTTGCATGCCCCATCTTGATTTTTTGGATGTCTTCAATACTTTTCTAAGGTGCATATTGCTGCTTGAGTCTCTTTACAATCTCAGCTAGAATAGAGTGTTCCTTAAAGATGTCAGCCGAGTGTTTTTGAATCACCTTATACAGAGCATCGTCCAGACTTGATCCAAGGTACTCTTTTATAGCATTTGGAACTTTATATTTGATTTTTGAAATAACTATTGTAGAGTTATCAACATTTTTGAGCTCTTTTACATCCTTCTCCAAATCAATAATTCTTTGATGGAGAGCAGAATGGTTTTAGATTCAGGAACTATAGTGGTTGAGGTGGTAGCTTCTATGTTTGTTGGTGTTGGGATTAGTGTTGATTGTTGAAGAGTAGGAAACAGTGATGAAAGAAGGGAAGTGATGGTTGTTGTTGGAGCAGTTGTGACTGTTTCATATAGATTGAAAACAGTGTGTTCAGGGATTACAAAAACAAGGATGGTGAGAAGTGGTGAAGTACGTGGAACTTCATGTTGAAGATTAATGTCCATCATAGAAACCACTTTCGTTTTAGTAGAATAAAGATTCTCGAGGTTGAGGAATGCATTAGTATAGGTGGATGAAACATAGTAACTTGAACTTAATGGAGGTACCTCATTAGTTGCATTATGGTAGTCAGTAATTGTTGCTTATACTATGTACTGAACTTGAGCACTTGCCATTTCTGGACCACTTTACTCCTATCTCCTGTTGTTTGTTCTTGTGTCTGCTCAACCTGTACATGTGCAGCATCTGTCATTTCTGCATCTCCCTTTTCTTCATTGTTGTGCTCAACATCTGTCAATCTAACGTTGACATCACCATACATTTATTCATTGATCTGTTTATACTCTTCTTCATCTACATCATTCATTTCATCATCAGTAGGTACATAGTCTTCAAGAGTATGTACAAATGCATCTTCAGATTCTTCATCTTCATCATTTGTCTTTTGATTCTTTGAATCAGTTTGTTCATCATCAGCTTGTTGAAGGTCATCATCACTTTCTAAGGCATTTTCTTCATCATCTTGCTGATATTCAACATCTTCATCTCTATTGTCACTCCAAGATTCATACTCGCTTTTTGAATAATCAGCTTTGAACACATCAGGAACCCCTAGTTTCAAACCAGTTCCTTTATGTGTGTCAACAGACTTTCCTTTTGGCTCATCAGGAACCTCTGGTTGAAAACTAACTCCATCACCTGAGCCACCTGCTTGATGGATAGTTGTTTCTCATTGGCTCCTCTTAAGAACATTCTTTACCTGAACCTCCTCAAATAATTTATTTGCTTCTATCACCTGTTGCTGGTGCCTTCTTCTTTGACACAAACACACCAAGACTGTCTCAGATTTGTACACCAGTAGACTGTTTTCTAGAAGGCTTCTTGGAAGTTACAACTTTCTTAGCAGGTTTAAGCTCTTTTACAATGACAAGAGTTTTCTTTTTGAAAGAGAAGCAGGTTTCTTAAATTTCCTTGCTTTCTTGGGAGTTGCAACTCCTGTAGCTAATGCTAGATAAGTCTTGTAGGCCAGATAGGCCTGCATCTTCTGATTAGTAATTAATTTAGGAAGTAGTGCTCTATATACTTGATAGTCATCAAGTTTGGAGACAAATCTCATAGGACCCAAAATGCTGTCATGCTGGGCAGTATGCATAAACATTTTGTTTCTCATAGAAATTGACTTATCTTTGGAAATAAAGTGATAAATGATAGCCTTTGTGAATCTAGGATAGTAAATGTTCTCTTTCTTCTTGGTGTCTTTGTTTCTCTATTTGGAATGTGAAGTCTTCCCAGAGTAGTTCAAGAAAGTCAACATTCCTTTTATAGAACATCCCCTATAGAATTTAAGCTCTTAAAAGTCGCTACTTGTCAAGACCTGTGATTTTCCCAGATAGACACTTGTTGATGATTAAAGCAAAGGTTCTCCATGGTTGGTAAATTTGATCAACAACCACGTCAGTGACAGATTTAATGCCTCTTTTGTGCCTAATTTCTTTGATGAAGGAGACAATTTCTTCATCTAAAGGAAATGCATCAAACTCTTGATTTGGAAGTCTAAGACAAATCTGGAGGATTTCTCTAAACACTTCCATATCAATTTTATACCTTTTCATATCAATCTTGAACGATTAAGAAGTTGAGTCTTTCTTGTTGATGGTTAACCAAAACTGATGCATGTATATTTCTTGGACATCTGCTGTGATAAGGAAAGTTGGATAGCAAGTAGTGAGTGCGGGAGCATCCAAGACAACTTGATAAGTGGATTCCTTTTGAGTCTTTGTGGGATCAATTCTTATGTTGCATTTTCCAATATTAACTTGATTCTCAGGTGTAACCAAGGAATTGTCAAGAGAAACTTGTGGAGCAACAATTGGATTCATGGTTCTGCTAAGATTTGTCCAATACAATTTATATACAAACAGATATATTACTGACTGGCAATTTGATTCATGTAGATAGATTTAAGATGCAAGATGTGATTTTAACTAGGGATAAGGCACATATTATCAAGCAAGCAATTGAAACACATGACGATGAACAACGATCAAAGAGTCAACGTCGAATGTTAACAAACTAACTATTGGTCAACTATAGACAACTAAGCAACTAGATTGAATACTAAGGAAAAATTACCCTAAATATCGAGATTGTGTTATGGGATTTTGGTGGCAGTTGGATACTCTCTTCCCATTGATTGATTTTCTTATATAATAATAGTTACACACGAGCATTAAGTGTGCACATTCTGAGGCTCTGTACGGGCGGTAAAATGTTGATCCAAGTGATATGGACTGATGTTGAGAAAGTCAGCTTATTAGACCAGAATTATGCAAGAAAACAAACTGAAAAGATTGTTCAAAATTAGGAAGATTGAGAAGGCTTGGAGTCGCCAGAAAAGCTATGCTGATAAGAGGAATATACCTCTTGATTTCAAAAAGTTGGAGACTGGGTGTTACTTAAGGTATCTCCATGGAAGGGAGTGGTACGATTTGGTAAGAAAGGAAAGCTAGCACCACGATATGTGGGACCATTTGAAATCGTGGAGCGTGTTGGACCAGTGGCTTATCGGTTGAAGTTACCCCAGGAGCTAAGCTGTGTCCACGACACGTTTCATGTGTCAAACCTCAAGAAATGCTTGGTTGAGCCAGATGTTCAGGTGCCTTTGGATGAGATCGAGATTGATGAAAATCTGCGATTTGTCAAAGAGCCTATTGAGATCGTAGAACGAGATGTGAAAAAGCTAAAGCGAAGAATAATTATCATAGTCAAAGTTCGTTGGAACTCTCGGCAAGGAGCTGAGTATACTTGGGAACGTGAAGACCAATTCCGGAAGAAATATCCGAATCTTTTCTCTGAACCCGTCCCTTCTTCAGGTGTTGCAACCTGAGCCTTGAGGACAAGGCTCTTCTAACCGGAGGAGACTGTAACATTCCGTATTTTCAGGTCATTTACGACGTCATCTATTTTACTAATTATTTTTTTTCTCGTACGCGTTTACTTTTAATTCTTATTATATAGTAAAATCGCGTAAATTTAAAATCAATAATTAACGTAAACGGACACCAAACGAATTAAAGTTTTCGTCAAGCTAGCAATATATTATTTTTACGAAAGTAATAATCAACTTTTTATATTTTATTTTATTGGTTACGTAAATTGTTTACGTTTCGCGATAAAAGTACGTTTAGGCATACCCGGAACCACCATAATTAATTTACGCTTCAACAAATGCTTATTTTTATTTTCAATGATCAAAGTTTATAAAACTTTTACCCCACTTATCAAATGGGATGCCTCATATATACAAGAAATAAGCAAGACCTATTTCAAGTTACAAGTTAACTTTCTAAATTAAATCTACAACTTACACTTTACATTATAACATTATACTTTCATTTTTTTTCAAGTATAATAATACTTTCTTTTAGCTAGCTAGATATTTCCTCCAAAATTTCATGGGATGATTCACACTTTAGGGAACATAAGGACTTATAAACCATACATAAGGTCATGTACATCTCTACACATTAAGCCTAGCCATACCTCCCATCCTTTTGACCAAAGACTTACATGTTTACTTGTAAGGCTTCCATACTTATTACCATACTTTCTTTGAAACCCTCATCTTGTCTTTGACTAGTCATTAGGGTATTTAAGGACTTTGCTAGTGAAATACACACACACTTCTCATTTTAAAGGTGTAAAACACAAAAATTCCTCCCCCCTAGCTCACGGCAAACAACAAACCAACACCAAATCCTTACAAAATTTTACTTATCACATTTACATACATTCCTACAACATATCTAAGATGTCCTAAGAAGATTTGAAGGCTTGGTTAAGTCTTTACAAATGTTAAGCAAGGGTAAATAGAAGATTAGGTTTAGGGTTTCAAGATTCTTGCAAGCTTGGGTTTATAAATCTAAAACAAAGGTTTAGGATTGTGTTGGTTATCATATTACATCACCATAAGGTTACCTAAAACCCTTTATGTCTTTACATTTATTATTTTATGTGTATATAAGTTCTATGTAGTGAAAAAAAATAAAAATCACCATTAGGCTGCCTTTTAAACATGTAAAAAATATTTTTGCCTTGTGATTATAATTTTGTACACTTATTATGTATTATGTGGTTGAATATTATCATGGACTAGAAACCCTAGTATGTAAGACATATGTTGATACAGTTGTAATGGACTTGTAACAAGTGTTAAGCTAAAAGTTATAAAAACGAGCATTTTAAACACATTTTGAGAAAAAACCCATTTGGGGCTGTTTGGAAATTTGAAAATTTACACCTCTATTTTATGTTTTTATAATATAGATACATGTCCAAGATCGTGGGCAAGTAATGAACCCGATAAAACGATTTATATAACGAAAAGTTACAAAGATTTCAATGTTTACGTTACAATTATCTACTTTTATAAACTATTTTTATAAAATTACTTTTTCACCCACAGAAAACTTATATTTTTAAAGCATCAATAAATCGATAAAACTTTTAAATACGAAGACGTGCTCGAAAGAATCGCTAAAAAAATGAATAAGTTACGAGATTTACGATAACTAAATCTATAAATAAATATATAACTGTTATGAACAGTAAAATCACTATTCATCAGAAAAACTCAAATTTTGAAATGTATATTTTTTATAAACTCGTTTTAATATGAAGGCGTGGACGTAAGAAACAAAAGAAACGGATTAAAAACGAGAAAGTTACGCCAGTTTTACTAAAGTATACTTATAAACGTTTTTACTTTATAAATATGATTTCACTAAAACGATTAGATGGTGATGTAGCTATATAGAATTATATGTGGTATTAGTTAATCAAAGTACTATATTACTAGGGAGTTTCATAATGAGGCCTCTTCGGGGTGGCGTATCGACGAGTTGTTAGATTTACGATTTAAAGTGTCCTTAGCTCATCATAGTCACTACATGACTCTTAATATGATAGCCCGATCTGTTATGTATGATGAGCTATACGACCTATAAATAATCAAAGTGTTTAGTACTTATACGACCTATATTGGATTAGGTTGCCTTCGGATTCCTTCGGATGCATGTGACGCTTTTTCTGTTGTATTTGGATTATCAATAACTCTAGGTGAGTTCATAGCTCCTTTTCCATCTACTTGTTTTACAAACTCTACGGGGTGATATTACATTGCTTGTTTTACTATTGGACACAAGTGTTTTTCAAAGTGTTTTCAAAGTGTATACTATCCAGATTTTTTTTGCCTGAATATTATTGCCTAAGTTGTTGTATTGCCATTCAAAGTCCCTACCATCATGAACCGTTAATTGCTATTGTAGTAAGCGCGAGTGTTGTGGATAGATCTATCAGGACTGACAATCCCCACCTTTCCTTGGGTCACTAGTTTGATCAAGGTGCATTTAACATTTTGAGAACTTGTAGGCATGTTTTGGCAGACACCCTATATTTGTTTTGGGGCACTGACAGTTTAAAGGCTTCGGTATCATGAGCTTAGTGCAATAATACCTGTTTTGACTATGGAATACGTACACAGTTACATGTTTTGGACTTCAGAATACGTACTTAGTCCACCGTTACTTCAATCTTGTGTTCCACCTTTTTTACTAATAAACCTATGAATTCACTCAACCTTTGTGTTGACCTTTAGCATGTAATTTCAGGTCCTAAGGTATGAAGATTGGAGGGGAACTGCGGGGATATCGTGAAGATGGATTCTGTGTTTATCTAAATTCAATGCAACTTTTATTTTCTTTAAAAACTTAAATCGTCTTTTGGTATTATGAAGCTGTTGTTTAATTAAGAATGTTTATGACTTTTAAAACATATGGGACCTAATGTATAAACTATGTTATTTTGCTATGGCATCAAATGAAATCTTATCTTAAACTTCCATTTAAAGTCGTTTCCTATATCTTGATTTTTGTACTTGACGTAGCACCCCATTGTTACCATTCCGCTGCGTAGTCCGATTTTGGGGGTGTTACATCCTCCAGAGAAATGTTGGGAGAAAGTTGGGTATCCTCTCTGGCATTCAAAGTTTAAAGGCTCACAAGTCAAACATAACAAGAATGGTTCAGTGCAGAATAGGAATCAATCTACTAATAGGACTGTAACTCATGTAGAAAGTGGGAATATCAGTTTTACACCTCAATAATTTGAACAACTATTGAGAAGTGTACAACAGTTTGGTTCAATTACTGGTTCGAGGAAGAGATTGATCATTACTATGCTGTAGGTATTGTTTGTCTTAATAGTTAAATTGATCTATTAGAAATATTGGAGGATTGGATTTATGATACTGGTGTATCAGACCATATGACACTAGTACATGAATCTGTTTTTGACCCATATTCACTTAAAATTAAACCACAAATTAAGTTGCCTAATGGAGATACTTCTGTCATTTCACATGTGGGTAAGGTTCACGCCAACAGATGGTCAGTTCAGGTATTTTTTGACTATAGTAGATGATTGTAGTAGAGGGACTTGGGTGCATTTGCTTAAGCATAAGTGTGAATCATTTGATGCTCTTAAGTCTTTTATCAAGTTTGTTTCTACACAATTTGAGAAACAAGTTAAGGTGGTTAGATCTAATAATGCCTTGGAGTTTGTCAAAGGACAGTGTGGGCCTTATTTGTCAAGCCAGGGTATAGTCCATCAAACATCTTGTGTTGATAGACCACAGCAGAATGGCAGAGTTGAAAGGAAACACATGCATATTTTGGATACTGCTAGAGCTTTGAGATTTCATTCCAAATTGCTACTCAAGTTTTGGGGAGATTGTGTTACTACTGCTACATACCTCATTAACATGCTTCCTTCTTCTGTTATTGGAAATGTAACCCCTTATGAAGTTTTACTTAAGAAAAAGCCAACATATAAGCATTTGAGAGTGTTTGGATGTTTGGCTCTGGTCTGTAATCCCTCAAGAACTGCTGATAAGTTTGATCCTAGAGGAGTTCCTTGGGTCTTTCTAGGATATCCTTCAAATCAGAAAGGGTATAACTTCTATAACTCAATGACTCACTCTTAATTTGTTTCTAGAGATGTTATTTTTCATGAAGATGTTTTTCCATTTGCTGCTGATAGCATTAACAGTTTTGTCTCTCCTATTCCTACTACTTTTCATTGTCATTATAAGTCCACAACTGAGTGTGATGAATTCTCACTTTTTAATACACCTTCTACTGTTGTTAACAGTCATAACCAAACAACCCTTATTGCTGAACCTGAACTAACTCAACCTAGTCAATCTCATAATGAAGCCTCTACTTCTCAGTCTTCTAATGATGTTCCTTCTAGAAAGTCTACAAGGACCACTACTTTGCCTCATAAGCTCAAAGATTATGTGCTCAGTCATACTCCCAGAGCAAATCAAGTGTCCCAAACACCTCTTTTACTACATTTTTAGAATTTTGTCACTGCTCTTTTAGCTCAACAAGACCCTGTGAACTTTAGGCAAGCTATTGCAGATCCAAAGTGGTGTAAAGCAATGGATGTTGAGCTGCAAGCTTTAGAGAAAAATGGTACTTGGGAGTTAACTCATTTACCACCAGGAAAGAAGGCAATTGGTTCTCATTGGATTTATAAGACCAAACTTAAAGCTGATGGTACTGAAGATAAGAAAAAGACTAGGATTGTTGTTCAGGGAAATAGACAGAAGCATGGGGTGGATTATAAAGAAACTTTTACTCATGTAGCAAAAATGGTGACTTTAAGATCTCTACTTGCAGTTGCAGCTCTAAAAGGTTGGTTTACTTGTCAAATAGATGTTTCAAATGCTTTTCTTCATGGTGACTTATTTGAAGAAGTATACATGAGACTTCCTCAAGGTTATGCAGGACGAGGGAAAAAAGTTACTGCTGGATAAAATTCTTGATTCAAGTCTTGTTTGCAAATTAAAAAAGTCTTTGTATGGCTTGAAACAAGCTCCTAGAAAGTGGTTTGCCAAGTTGTAAAATGATTTAATTGGATTTGGATTATTGTAATTAGTTCTATTATTGATCCAAGTTCCTCATGTTGACCATGCCTAGGTGTACCGTGTACGTCTTAGGTGAGGACATTTATACAACGATAGGTGTACCATGCCTAGGAAGTCATCATGTTAATCATATTATATGATAAAGTAGCTAAACTTAAAGTTTACCTAAATATGTAATGATTAGCTTATGAGGTCGGAGTAGGTTATGTAAATGAGATGCTGAACTAACTGGCACAGGTGTTTCTAAAAAGTTTTATCTGCTCGTGATGGGAGTTTTTATATAAACAACAATTTATATTTTCTATCACTAATAGAAATATGTTGAACCAACCGGATAAAGTACTATCATTGTGAAATGTGGATAACAAGTATATTATGTCAAAAAAACTATTAAGGGGAATGCTGATATTGCAACACTCACAAAGTTGCGTGATACTGATTTGTTGAAGGTGTTTACATTATGGAAAGGTTAGAAAAAATAGCTATTTGTCATATGACATCGTCATATTGATGTAAATTTTATTATAAAAATGTTTTTCAGTACAACTAATCTATAGACTGTATATTACCACGCAAGTTCAGCTCAACAGATTTCCTGGCAATGACCTTGAGTTCAAAATTTTAGGGTAGTAATAATAACATAGTACATAAAATTTTAGTATTGTCAAATTTGCTTTTCAGTACAAAATTACACATAATAAGTAGTAGATGAGTACTATATAATTTGTATCTTTCATAACTCAACGTGAACAATGTCGAGTGCCCAACAATATATGTTTATAGACACAACAGTGATAGCAGATAATTAGCAGATTTAGAACCTAAAAATTCCCTATGCTCTTTATTAGTCTGAGTAGGATTGAGATAAATAGTTTGCCAATTCCTATATATTTACGTATTCTCACGTATATCTTAGACTCTTGAAACTCTTACTTTCATCGTTATTCGACTCAAATAGCACAAAAATAAAGAATACGGTTGATGTGCTGTCGTTGTATGTAATATTATTGATTCAAGTTTTAAATTTATATTTTGCCGACTTAACTAAAAACAACACTCTAACAGACAGTGTACCCGATCGGTAGTAGTTTCGTGGTAAGTAGGGTGTCGAACAATTGAAGCGATGTTAAATTTATCAATTTAATTAATATCTTGGTTTTCTAATCTATGTTAATTCTAATCTAATCCTATGTTAAA
>BQNB010012547.1:29189-41793 GCA_026074375.1 Tanacetum coccineum
CCAAACTAGACGATTGCGTGTCCTCACGCAATATTACATGCTCTATAACCAAATACCTCAAAACCTCCCCAAACTAAACCTTTGAAAAGCAACAAAATATTTTGTGGGGAAAGTCAAGAAGTCACAAGTTATAAAACACCCCGCCTTTCCATTTTCCAAAGTTTTTTTCATTTTTATGATTTTTCTTAATAATTCCTAACTACAACTTATTCTTGTGTGACACAATGTATTGTTTTCATTATTCATGGATAACTTTTAGGATCATGGAACAAGAAGCACTTAAAGTGTCCAATTGGATAAATTCGTCATCCCCGATTTTTCACTCTTCCCATACTAAGCTTAAAAATAAGATCACCGTTAAGTACAAACTAAGATGCTAAGACTACTAATAATTACAACTTGTGAATTCTCCTCCCGACATATATCATATATTTAGGTGTATGTGCTCAAATTAATTTAAACCATTAAATCCACATGTTTAGGTAGTTGTAATCCGACTATGCTTTACACATGGGCCTTTTGAGCTAATATGTTAATAACATAGTAAGATCGCAACTCAAAGCAAACAAAAACCTCCTTAGCTAAGACATCGTTGGTTCACTTGCCCCATGAATGACTTTCTTCTCTAGCATCCCACTGTCATCGGGTAAGTGCTAAGGTTTTTGAGACCCCATCCGGAGAATAATTATCGAGACGCATGAACTTCCGATGAAAAAGCCTTGTAGACTTTTGCAAATATTGGTTCAACAAAAATAACTTGATTTAAGAAAATGAAGCTTTTACTATTGATTTTCTTTCTTGCAACATTTTTAATTATTAGATATTATTTGGCTTAGAACCGGTGTCTTTTCTTTCGGCGTCACATCGGCCGCGCCTCCAACAAGAGCCCGCGTACTTATTATGACACCGGCCTAAATATGATAGTATAGAACCTCCACCCTTTAGTACGTCATCCACATCGGGCGTCCTAACCGACAAGAGGCTGAGGCCATATTTCGGTGGGGGCCCTCGCCTTATTTGAAAACTCCAACATCGGCCGGCCTCCGACAAGATGAAGTATTCTGACGAGGATTATAGTTACTTTTAATAGCAACACTTATTTATTTTTTCTTTTTCAGCAGATTTTTTATTTTTTTTATTTTTATTTTTTATATATACATTCCATATTTTTAAAATAGAAAAAACTTTGTTTTAGAAAATCAAGTTATTAATTTGAACCAACATTCTTATTTACAAATGATGTCATCGATAAAGCTTTTTCTCTAGACATGTCGATTAGACTTTTAAGAGTGATTAAACTCTAATTTGTAAAAATCAAAAAGAGCACGTATGTTTAATCATTTTAAGAGCTTAGGGGAGAAAAACCACAAGTTATTTTTATAAGCCTTTAAGTTTTCCAAATAAACCTTGTTTAGCATCCTAATTCGTAATCAACACTATCATTTCTTATTCTTTGCAATTTAAAACCTCTAAGAAAGAAGCTCGCAAATGCTTAGCCTATATAAATTCCAACTCAGCAAATTAAAATCTACTTGAGATTATCACAAGTCTTCATTTACTAACGATTCAAGTCTAGCATATTTAAAGCCTACATGAGACTAGCACAATCTATTATCATTAATTGTTAAGTAAAAGGCTAGAACCTACAAACGTTCGATCGGGTTCAAAAAATTACGTTCCGTTCTCACCAATGGAAAACCTAACATTCGTGTCAAACACTTATATATATAATATATCATATAATATAAGTATAAATATATTATATATATATATCTATATAAAAATATATATATATAACTCCACTCACAACACTCACACAAACTCTCACTACGGCTAGCACACAAGTTTTGCCTAGCAATTTAACCTTCAAAATTTAAATTTTTAGCAGAACACCGGTACTAGAGAACCAATGGCACACAAGTATTCGTTTATAACGCCAGAACAACCCCCTAAACACTACATTCATGTCAAAACACTTATTATTATTTTTTATTTTTTATATTTTTTATATTTTTTATATTTTTATTTATTTTTGGTGGGGCAATTTAAACTTCAAAATTTTAAATTTTTTACGGAAAACCAGGGTACGTAAGAACAAAGGGAAAAAGTTAGTTTATCGAAGATATACTCCTCCCCAAACTAAAATCAAACATTGTCCTCAATGTTTATCTAAAGATTAGGATATCGGACTTCCCCAAACTAGAAGCATGCAAAGGCTTGGAAGCTCGAGTGAACCGGGACACAACACCGAACACGAGAGGCTTCAAAGATTGTTGGGGGAATCCTGCAAATAATCACAAGACAGACAACAAGAAACCGGGAGAGTACAGTCCTCCTCACAACACATTAGAGAATAGATAAGAAGAGAGATGGATAAGCATGGGGTGCCTCCCACGAAGTGCTTTGTTTTTGGTAACCGAGTCACGTAGCTTGACTCGATCCCCGAATTCATTTGTCCTTGGGGAAAGTTTAGAGATCTGGGACTACCTTGGATGGTAAGTCCTCTCCGAAGTAGTGCTTAAGTCTATGGCAATTAACTTTGAAGTTTGAACCGTTGGTGTGAGACAATTTGGCAGTGCCATATGGAAACACTTTGGTTATGGTGAATGGGCCAGACCAACGTTAAGTTGAAGCTTCCGGTGATCACCCGCGGTTTTGAGGTCAAAGTTAGCATGTTTCACAGCCCAATATGCTTTGTGCTCGAGCTCGGTCGGTAGATGACATGCCTTTCCATACACCAGTTTGTAAGGCGTACACCCGATGGGTGTTTTGTACGCGGTACGGAAAGCCCAAAGTGCATCATCTAATCTGTCCAACCAAGAGGCACGATTCTCTCCTACGGTTCTTTCAAGAATACGTTTAAGACCACGATTCGACACCTCGACTTGACCACTCGTTTGAGGGTGGTAAGCGGTAGCTAAACGATGAGTGACCCCATACTTAGTCATTACTCTAGCAAACTGATCATTACAAAAATGGGTTCCTTGATCGCTTATGATAGCTCTCGGTGTTCCGAATCGGGCAAAAAGAGATTTCAAAAACTTGACTACAACTCTAGCATCGTTGGTGGGGAGCGCCTTTACTTCCACCCACTTTGAAAGATAATCGACGGCTACAAGAATGTATTTATTTCCCCTAGATGACGGAAAAGGTCCCATGAAGTCTATGCCCCAGACATCAAAGATTTCACACACTTGGATAGAGTTTTGAGGCATCTCATCACGTTGTGAAATTTTTCCTTGACGCTGGCACGAGTCACAGTTTTTGACTAACTCGTGGGCATCTTTGTAGATTGTGGTCCAATAAAATCCTGAGTCAAAAACCTTTTTGGCGGTGTAGTTGGCACCGTAGTGTCCCCCGGTGGGTCCACTGTGGCAAGCTGTGAGGATGTCGACAGCTTCTTGGCCTGCAACACATCGCCGGATCACTTGATCAGCATAGATTTTGAATAGGAAAGGGTCGTCCCAAAAGTAATGTTTGACATCTTTGAAAAACTTTTTTTTCTGCTGGGTTGGCATTCCTTTGACGATGAAATTCCCTACGTGGTAATTTGCATAATCGGCAAACCACGGGGTACTTTGGTCACCACGAGAAGTCACCATATTAAGTGTCTCGAGTGGAAAAGTTTCGTTTATTTCTTTTGGGTCGAGAACATTTTCATACGGGTTTTCTAATCGGGAAAGATGATCGGCTGCATAGTTCTCGGCTCCTTTAGTATCAACCACATCGAAATCGAACTCTTGAAGGAGGAGGACCCAGCGAAGCAATCTTGCTTTGGCATCTTTTTTAGCAAATAGGTACTTAAGGGCAGAATGGTCAATATACACTACGCTCTTATTCATGATGAGGTACGACCGGAATTTATCGAAGGCATACACCACGGCTAACATTTCCTTTTCCGTTATGGTGTAGTTTGATTCCGCCTCGGTCATTGTCTTACTAGCATATTGTATAGGCCTAAAGTGTTTCTCAATTCGTTGCCCCAGAACCGCTCCTATGGTAAAGTCGCTAGCATCGTACATAAGCTCAAAGGGTTGGTCCCAGTCGGGGGCAATCAGAATTGGAGCCTCGGTTAATTTCTTCTTTAAAGTCTGAAAGGCTTGAATACATTCTTCTGAGAAAATGAAAGGAGTATTTTTCTCAAGAAGATGGGTCATGGGTCGAGAAATCTTTAAAAAGTCCTTAATGAATCTACGGTAGAAACCAGCATGTCCGAGAAAACTTTGAATGCCCTTGACGGTAGTCGGGTGAGGTAACTTAGCAATCACATCTATTTTGGCTTTGTCGACTTCTATTCCTTTCTTTGAGATTTTATGTCCAAGAACGATGCCTTCTTTCACCATGAAATGGCTTTTTTCCCAATTAAGAGCCAAATTAGTGTCTTCACACCGCTTAAGCATCTTTTCTAAATTGGTTAGGCACGTAGAAAAAGAATTTCCAAAAACCGAGAAGTCATCCATAAATACTTCCATTGTCTTCTTAATCATGTCATGGAAAATTGCCATCATACACCTCTGGAACGTGCCTGGTGCATTGCATAGGCCGAATGGCATGCGTCGGTAAGCAAACGTTCCATATGGGCAGGTGAATGTGGTCTTCTCCTGGTCTTTTGGATCGATTGGTATCTGAAAGTAACCTGAGAATCCATCGAGGAAACAATAGAATTCATTCCCTGTGAGTCTCTCAAGCATCTGATCCATAAACGGCAAAGGGAAGTGGTCTTTTCGGGTAGCTTCGTTCAATTTACGATAATCTATACATACTCTCCATCCTGTTACAAGTCTAGTCGGAACTAACTCATTCTCATCATTGGTCACTACGGTCATGCCTCCCTTCTTTGGTACACAGTGAACTGGACTCACCCAAGGGCTATCCAAGATTGGATATATTAATCCAGCGTCAAGAAGTTTTTCAACCTCTTTCTTGATGACGTCGTGGATCTTTGGGTTAACCCTCCTCTGATGTTGGACCGCTGGTTCGTAATCCTCCTCCATTAGAATCTTATGAGAACAAAATTCTGGGTGAATACCCTTTATGTCGGAGAGTTTCCAAGCGATGGCTTGCTTTCGGGATTTGAGAACCGTTATGAGAGCGGTCTTTTCATCAACACTCATATCTTTTGCAATTATAACGGGCAACTTGTTGTTGTCTTCCAAAAATGCGTATTCGAGGTGAGGTGGTAAGTCCTTCAGTTCTACCTCAGGAGATTCATCAATTGAAGATTTGGTCTTAGGTTCGATTACTTTAAGCTCTTTTCAGATCTCGGGCAGATAATTTCCTTGGTTCGAAGGGGGTGAATGATCACTATTAAGAAGTGCTTTAAGAATCAAGATATCCCCCTCCGGGTCAAAATAGGATTCATCAACTTCCGGTGAAGCTGGATCATCATCGAGAGCTAAGAAAGCATCGGCTTCTTTAAAGAGGAAAAAGTCACTGTCCCCGAAAGGAGTGAGGGTCGGAGAAGAGTTTGAAACGATCGGATCATATCCAGGAGTGGGATTGCCACTTGCAACAACGTCGGAAAATCCTAGAACTTCTTGCGAGTACTCTTCACATGTAGCATCAATGAGATCGACTCGGTTTAATGACTCGGAGTTGTTATATGAAATAGAAGGAGTATTACCACACTTAAGGGTTAAAGATTGGTCATCATGTCTCAAGGTTATTTCCCCTTCATAAACATCTATTAAAGCATGAGCCGTCCTTAAAAAGGGAAGCCCGAGAATCAACGGAACTCGGGGATCGGCTATAAAATCTAGCACCACAAAGTCGGCCGGAAAGTAGAATTTTCCGACTTTCACAAACACATTTTCGGCTACACCGGTTGGTTTTGAAATTGTACGGTCGGCTAATTCTAACACCATTTTAGTATCATTAAGGCTCTGGAGTCCAAGCTTCTTCCATATGGAAAGAGGCATGAGATTAATACTTGCACCTAGATCGGCTAGTGCTAAGTAATTATCAAACTCCGAAAAATCACATGGGATGAGAAATCGACCGGGGTCTCCGAGCTTTTCCGGAAGCTTTTTGAGAACAACCGCGGAACAATTTTCATTCAAAGGTGTCTTGGTTAACTCGATCAACTTATCTTTGTTATTAAGCATTTTCTTAAACCACGGAGCAAACTTAGGCATATGAACGAGAGCGTCTGCAAAACTTAAGTCAAAATGAATGTTTCAAAAAATTTCCATGTACTTTAAAGCGAGAATATCATCTTTTTCACGAAGCTTTTCTTTTGCAAGTCTTGACGGGTAAGGCAAACTAGGTTTGGTCTTTTCAACACAAGGCTCATCGGTTGGTTCTTTAACTTTTCCTAGGTCTTGGACCGATTGAGGTTGGATGTCTTCGGTGCTCGGTAGCTCCGTATCCTTTGTCGCCTCAGTTTCCTTTTCCACCACCGGTGGTGGAATCAGAGGTCCATCGTATGAAACGCCACTTCGAGTGCTTATGGCCTTAGCCTCGTTTCTCGGGTTTGGTACTGTGTTGCTTGGTAAAGAACTTGAGCTTGAAGCTTGATTGTTATGATAATTCTGCATAAAACTTAGCATCATAGTTTGAAAATCATCTTGTTTCTTTTGAGAATCGTTATAACTTCTTTGAAAATCGTTTTGGGTTCTTTGAAAATTATCAAACTTCATTTGCAAGTGATTCATGTTAGCATCATTAGCCCTAGCATAATTCTCAAAATCTGTTTTCGAAACACAATGAATTTGTAGAACGGGAGGTAAA
The DNA here is from genome assembly GCA_026074375.1 of Tanacetum coccineum. Lineage (NCBI taxonomy): Eukaryota > Viridiplantae > Streptophyta > Magnoliopsida > Asterales > Asteraceae > Tanacetum > Tanacetum coccineum. The sequence continues at coordinate 35,919 of BQNB010012547.1, forward strand.
GCTTGATTGATCGAAGGTTGAGTTGTTGGTGGTTGGTATAAGGTTTGATAAACGGCTCCTTGATTATTCTGACGGTTTTGGTTAAAATTACCTCCACGGTTTTGATTCGAATTGAAATTGTTTCCTTGATAACAGTTTTGATTTCCTTGATTGTTTTGAACATTGGGTTGATTAAAACCAGGTGGCCTCATTTGATTTGCCAAATTAGGAGGATTTCTTTGAACAAAGTTACCGACAGCAGCGGTTTGTTGGAACTGATGAATGTTGTCATGAAAAACAGGAAAATCATTTCTTGTTAATGGACAATTGCTGAAGTTATGATTTGCTCCACATGTAACACAAACTTCCTCGACTGCTTTGACGGTAGCAGGAGTCGTAACATTCTTTTCACTAATCATCTTTTCTAATCGGCTCATTCGAATATCCATTTTATCTTCAAGAGAAGCGGCGAGTTGTTGAAATTCAAAAGAATTAGAAGGTGTAGAAGTAGAAAGAGGAGCATTCGTACTCGCTCTTGGTTCAATTGCACGACTTCTTGAATAACGAACCTTGGATTTACTCTCAATAATGGCTAAACCATCACGAGGCATCTTATCTAGAAAATTTCCACCCGCGGCGGAATCTAAAGCATCTTGATCATTGGTATTCAAAGAATTGTAGAACGTATCAAGTTGATGTAATTCCGAGAAACCATGATGAGGACATTGACGAAGAAGTCCTTTGAAATGTTCCCATGCTTCGTTGAAAGTTTCATTCGGTTTTTGATAGAAAGTAGTGATTTCATTTCGAAGGTAAGTTGTTTTCGAAGGTGGAAAGAATTGGTTTATGAATTTTGAGACAAGATCTTCCCACGTTAGGATTGATCGAGGTGGTTCTTTGTCTAGCCAAGTCCGGGCTTCACCTTCGAGAGAGAAAGGAAAAAAGCAAAAGCTTAATCTTGGTATTTGGAACTTCCGGATGCCTAAACGTTGAAGTAACCTTGTTGAAAAATCGGAGATGATTATGAGGGTCTTGCCTACCCGTAAACTGATTACTTTGCACAAGATTAATCAAAGTCTGTTTGAGTTCAAAGTTATTTGCATTGATTGGTGGAACAATAATTGCATCCTCGTATCCCTCGATGGGAGCTTGGAGCATCTGGGCCATAGTACGGTTGTCGGCCATTGGTAACTCGGGTACCTCAACAATAACCGGTGTTAATTGTTGTTGTTGATTTGATTTGGAACGTCTACGGTTAGACGACCGAGTGCGCATGCACAAAAATCAATGATAGAAATAAAGATTAAGAAGATTCTTTTTATTTTTTAATTTTTTTAATTTTTTAATTTTTTTAAAAGCTTTTTGTAAAAGAGAATAAATTCGGAAGGGAACTTAAACCAATAATCACTTCTGCTTCACGGTAGCTCTTCGAAATGATAAACTCACAAAGATGCGGGGGAGCTGGAAAGAGCGAGGCTCTTTTAAGAGTAACCCTTCTCCCTTAAGGCGATCCGTAGACCAGGCCTTCCTTAAACACCTCTTATAGTTTGTAAATCACTCCAAGGTGAGCCGTATCTCGCAAACGATACAAAGGCAAGTTTTAAAATCTTTGATTCGAATTAGGAACTTATTAATGATAATACCTCAATGGAAGGTATTATTTGTTGGTGTTCTTTTACCAACTTTGTGTATTTTATTTCTTTTTTAAAGGAAATTTTTATTATATTATTTTTTTTTATTTTTTTTATATTTTTATATGATAATTATACTAAAAAGAAAAGAAAAATATTTTTTACTTTTTATACTTTTTACTTTTTTTTTTAATTTTTTGATTTTTAAATCACCAAACGTAAACGAAGGAATCTTAAACACAAAGTCTCCGGCAGCGGCGCCAAAAATTGATTCGTAGTATTTTATACACAATAAAATACTATAATAATATTCCAAAAGAGCAATTAAGAACTTTCCTAAAGTCTCCCTTAAGAATAGCTCACTCTAAAAGATATATATAGTATATAATACGTATATTTAACCGGGAAGTATTATTTCCCGGGTCGTTTCCCCAACGACTGTGAAATTAAAACCTCGTTTTTGTTCAGATTATGATTCAAAATGCTTTTGAAGATTTTTAGATTTGATTATCTAAAACTACAATTAAAAGCAACTAAAACTATCAACTAAAGGCAATTAATAACTAAATCGATTAAGCAACGAGGGTTAAAAACCTAAATTAACGAATTTTAAACCTAAACTAATTTTTTTTTGGTTTTTATAAGTTCTATATGACTTAAAAGAAAGAACAAAAAAGACTAGACCTAAAACGGAGCTAAAACAAACTCGGAATTGCTAAAAACGTAAACGAGAAAAATCCCGTTCTTTAGAAAACGAAATTTTGTAAAAATAAACCTACGGGAGTAAAAATAATTTTCCTAGAAACTTTATAATAAAATAAAATTTTATAAAAAAGATTTGTATTTTTCTGATTATTTTTGTATTTTTTATGAATTTTTAAAGTTAAAAACTAAATTAATTCACTAAAATTACTAAACTATAAAACTAAATTCCTAAAAAATTACTAAAAGTGGCTAATACTATAAAGATTGTGGGAAAAATGTAAGCTCGATGAGAGCTTAAGCCAATAAGTCGGGAAAAAGCAATATAAGCTTTGAATTGCTTATTATAAAAGAGGGAGTAAAAAGGGGTCTTATATTAAATGGTGCGAAGTAAGAATGAAAAAGTCACAAGGGCAGGCGGTAAGGGTGTGTTATAAAAGGGTGAGGCTAGGTTGAGGTCAGGGGTTCGAGTCTTGGCTCACCCTCGACTTCCTTGGTATCCCCTTTTTGCTTTTTGGCAAAACTTTGAAAAGCAAAGTTGTAAATAAGCTACAACTAAACAACTTTAAAAAAAGCAACTGTTTTTAATAAGCTCTTAATAAGCTAGAAATAAGCTGAGAACATGACAGGAACACTTAACCATATTTTGGACTTTAAAAAAACAAGAAAAACTAAATAAGATATAAGCTTCGATTAAGCTAAAGATCAACCCAAATAAGCTAAAGTCTACTTAAAACTAACCTAATAAGCACATTTAAGCAAGAAAATAAGCAATACGAATTCTAGATAAGCTATAAACTAATTTAACTCTATTTTTAGCTTTTTTCAAATTTTTAAGAACTAAATAAGCTAATTTCTATTCCTAAGACTAAAATAAGCTAACCCTGAGCTTAGTCTACCTTAATAAGCTGAATTAAAAAGAAATAAGCCCAAATAAGCCTGACAGACTTAACTTATAACTACCAGTACTAACTTCAGAGTTAGTACTGGTGGCAGTACTAACTTCAGAGTTAGTACTTGTGGGCAAAACAGGTAAACAGCTACTTTGAGCTTAAAAATAAGCACTCTAATGGATCCTTATGACAAAAAGCTTAACACCTACTTAAAGCTTGGCCTAAAATCTACTAGGAAAAGCTTTTAGAAATCATTTTGAAGTTAAGGAACTTAATTAAAAAGCTGTTGAAAAAGGCTATCTTTTCTATTTTTTTTGGTTTTTGAAAACTGAATGAAAAGGACTATAAGCTATTTTGACAGCTAAAAACAGATAAGCAAATAAGCAATTTACCTTAAATTAAGCTAAAACAGATTAAGATCTACCCTAAAGCTACTTGTGCACCAATTTTCAAGATCTAAAACCTAATTTTACTAGCTTAATTTTTATACTAAAAAGTGCCCCTAAGCCTTATATGACTGTTTTAACTACTGATGCAATTGACCAACAAGTAAAACTCAAATGCAGGTGACACAAAGAGGTAAACCTGCACAATACACTCTTATTGAGTGTATTTGAACATAATGCAAACACAAACAAAGCTCAAAGAGCTTGGATTCAATTTTTCAACAATCAAACCACAAGGATAAGCTCCCCTGGTGCACAGCTTACAAAATAAGCCATAACTTTTTCAAATTTGAAATCTAACTTTTGAAAATGAGATTTAATAAGCAAAGACTAAATACCAGACATTAAATAGCTTATAACAAACCTAAATAGCATTTACCAATCAACAAATAAGCAAAAACAATAAGCTACTAACTAATGCAAGTATTTTTGGTTTTTTAGGAATTTTTAGACAAAATATTTAAAAACTAAGATTTAAACTATATTAAGTAAAAACAGATAAGCAATCATGATCAATAAGCATATTAATATCTAAATAAGCACAAATAAGCTAACAATAAGCAGTAAATAAGCAAATAGACATATTTTTGGATTTTTATAAGATTTTAAGCTAACTAATGAAAAGTAATAAAAGGGAAAGAAGAACACCTCAAGATCTCAGCTAAACAGAGATCTATAAGCTCTTAAGCAAGAGCTTAAACCAGAGCCTAAGCTTATTACTTAAGCTCAATAAGCCTTAAAGAAAGCTTATTCAAATTTCCTATATGTTGCCCTCAACTCTAAACCATATATCCATTCTTCATTCCAGCATTTGTGATGATTATTTTTGAGCTTTTATGAGCTTATAGTAGCTTATAAGAGATTATGAGAGCTTATCACCCTTTTAAGACATTTTAAGACAATAAAAACCTTGGATTTAAAACACAAATTTAAAAAGGAAACTTGACTTATATTGATGAATATCACTGATTACAATACTTGAAAATGAAATTACACTAAGAAAGCATGATAATTACAATAAGCTATAACTAATAAGCTACTAGAAACCCTAAAAAACTACTCCTTTGTGTGTGAGGCTTAGCCTTGTATTTATAGCCTGTAGAGAAGGTTCTAGGTCCTCAAAGCCTGCTCCTCTCTCCATCATCTTGACCCTTCATTCCTTTTCTCTTTTTTATCTTGATTTTGGTCCGTTTGATGAAAGGATGCACATGGATTGCCAAGCTGGCAGTCCAATGATTGGGAGTCATTTGTGCTTCTTTATAAAAGGTTTTAGTGTAAATTCCTTGACCCCATGTGCTTTCTTCATAATCCTTCGTGGCATTCTTCCATGGGGATTGACCAATAGGATGCTTGAATGACGTTTTAGACCTGCTATAACACCCCGTGTTTTAGGACAATGTACGACGTTGATAAAGTCACTATTTATTTTTAGTATTGTACGCGTTTGTTTTTAATGGAAATCGTTAAGTTAAATCGCGTGAGCTAGAAATGATCAGTTAACGTAAACGGGCATTAAGCAAATTATTGTTTACGTCAAACAAGGGTTAAGTAATTATTTTGAGAATAATTATTAACATTTCACAAGTTATTTTATCGGATACGTGAAAGCGTTTACGTTTCGCGATAAATGACAATTAGGTATTCCCGGAACCGTAAAAATTAACGTACGCTTCAACAAATACCTACGTTTATATACAATGATCAAAGTTTATAAAACTTTAGGCATATGTATATATATACATACACGTCTCATAAGTATACACAAGATAACAAATACTTTACAAAATACCAAGACTTTACAAGTAAACTTTTATATAAAAACTACACTTTACTTTTTTATATAAACTTTTACTTACACTTTCTTTTATAAATACACAAGTAACATGTAAAAGAAAGAAAAGGAAATAAACTAGAAACACCTCCCTAAGTTTCATGGGATGATTCCCATTATGAGGAACACATAAACAAAGGCATTTAAGCCCTTGTTTCCCTCCTCCCTTGTCCCCTTGAACCCACGGCCCAAGACCCCCCCCCTTTGATTTTCTAGTCAAACCTTGCAACTAAAAATATCTCATAACCTTCCTATATATACATGCATGCATAAGAGAAATAACTTACACTTATACACTTAACAAAATTATTTCTTTCTCTCTTCCTCTCTACCAAAAGCCACAGCTAAATAAGCCATCCTAAGCAAACCATACAAAGTTTTTCTATAACCTAT